>OX155966.1:25362008-25657008 GCA_944548615.1 Micropterix aruncella | reverse complement strand
GCTCAACTTTGGTGGATAACTCCTCTGTGAGGTCGAGAAATGCGACATCTCCATAATCCAGAAGGGGGAGGAGAGCAGACTGACAAATCGTAATCTTGCTCTCCTCCGGGAGGATATTTTTCAGCCTATTCAGCGAATGAAATCGGCCGAAGAGTTTGCGTCGCATTTCTCGAATATGTGGCCGCCATGAGAGGTTGTCGTCCATATGGATACCGAGTTTTTAACCTCGAAACTGAAAGGGGACCTCATCCGCACCGATACAGATCTTCAGGACTTCATTTATATTAATCCTCGAGGTAAAGTAACTGCTTACCGATGATAATAGCCTGCGTTTGGAAGGATTTAAGAGCAATCCATGTGCTTTAGACCACTCGTATATCATCGATAGATCTTCATTTACAGCAGCAATTGTTGTATCAATATCTACCGGGCGAAAGAGAGAGTATATTTGGACGTCGTCGGCATAGAGGTGATATTTTGCTTTAATGGAGTTGGTAACTGAGTTAATGAATAAAGAAAAGAGGAGTGGGGATAAAACACTACCTTGGGGACGCCGGCGACTTGAGGTAGAAAATTAGAGATCTGATCTTTGTTCCTGACGCACTGATATCGATTATTCAGAAATGATCTAAACCAGTTTATTACGGGATTCGCAAAGTTACATGATTCTAATCGAGCAAGGAGAATATCACAATCGACAGAATTAAACGCACTGCTGAAGTCTAAAAGGACGAGAATAGTGAGCTGTCGATTATCCATCGCTGACGAATATCATCGGTAACATGAACTAAGGCAGTAGTCGTGCTATGATGAGGTCGAAAGCCTGATTGAAATGGGTTTATAAGGTTGTTAAGAGAAACATAAGAGAGCAACTGACTATATGCCCAGTCTTTCAATAGCTTTGGCTAGCACTGGGAGAATTGAAATCGGCCTAAAGTTTTCTGGGGAATTTGTTGAAGAGGTTTTTGGTATTGGGACAACAATGGCTTTCTTCCAGACAGCGGGTAGTTCGCCACTTTTAAGAGAAAAATTGAAGATGAATGCAACTACTTCCGCTATTTCATTTAAAATAGAATGATAAGTTGGAGGCTTTATACCATCATGACCCACAGCTTTCGGACTTGATGCTTAGTAGCATTTTAGTTACCTCCTGGCTGATATTGAAGAGAAATTAAAGTTGGGCTGTTAGGTGGGAGTAAAGAACTACTACGGATCGCAAACAGAGCATTGCCTCTTAACCACGTCATCTAGGATGACAGGGGGGGATGAAAAGTGAACGTTCAGAGCGTCGATATCTATATTGGGCGAGGCAATCGAGGACGACTTGCCGATGCCAAGAGAGTGGAAAAGTCTCCACATTTGAGCGGGAGAAGCAGTTTGGAGAAAGTGGTTATATGGAGTCTCTTAGCATTCCGACATAGCTGGGGTACATCGGTTTCTAAGCACTCTGTAAATTTCCCAGGTACTTGGAAGGCGGTCGCGTTTAAATTTTGTTTTCGCTCTATCCCTCTTCCTTCATTAATATACGGATATCGTCGGTTATCCACGGAGAGCGGTGAATGCTTCACTCGGCGTGTTATTATAGGAGCATGTTTATCGTATAGCTGATTACATTGCTATTAAATGTATTAGCCATGGAATCAACATCCATCATAGCATTAAGAGGCAACCAGTCGATTGATAACGCGTCCGCCCTAAGAGCAGAGAGAGATACTGTCTTAAAGTCGCGGTATTGGATGGTTCTTGGTCGTTTTTTTTGCACTTTTACGTCATATGAAATGTATAACATATCGTGATGTGAGAAGCCACTCGCTGCCAATTGGCCATGTGCTTTAACAAGAGATGGGTTAGAAGTGATGATGTAGTCTATCTGTGAACTCGAGTTCAGAAGGTGATGGGTGTCATTCAGTGGTAGTATTGTGAGGCAAGACGATGTTATTAAGCTGACAAGCTTATTCGATCTAGAGTTACTTTTTTTAAGGCATGTGTTTAGGTCACCCATAAGCACGATATGTTCGTAAGACAATCTGTAGGAGTCTATGATTTCTTCGAGCTCTCCGAAATAATTAATAGTTGGTGGGCAATACATAACAACTAAGAGAATTTTTGTGTTTTTGAGGTGTGTCTCAAGTATTATGTATTCAGCCCCTGCATGATATGGCTGCGTTGACGCGGACAATATTTTATATGGTATATCTTCCCTTAGAAAAATGGCGACTCCACCACCACGTGCATTAAGGCGATCGTTGCGAATGAGATTATAACCGTTCAGCGAGTATAACGACGAAGGGAGCGAGGGCTTCAACCACGATTCACTTACAAGGATTGCATGCGAGTGACCTTCAGAAAACTAAACCTGTAGGGAGTCATAGTGGGCTGGAATGCTTTCCGCGTTAATGTGGCAAGCGAGAAAATTCGATGGATGTTTAAATTGCAGTGCTTCGAGTACCGATGCGGGAGATTCGTGTTTATCCGATTTTAGACTGCAGTCAGCTAGACTTAAAGAGCTGTCGGGGTCAAGGAGTGCACTATGATACACAGACTTATCAGAGCTCAGAGAACAGTTTAAAAAATCCGAAGATGAGGAGTTAGGGGAGGGAGGTAAGGCGGGGGACAGGTTGGTGGTTGCGCGTCTTATAGGGGATGACATAGTTAACTAAGAGTATTCTAAATTAAACAGGTTTAAAACAAGATAATGAAATGAAAATTAAAAATATAATGTAGGTACGTTGATAAAAACAAAGTACCTAGGATATAAAGTAATTATACGAAAAATAGGAATGCTATTATAGCCATGCTAGAAATACGTTATCATTGAGAAAGTAGGTAACATAATAATTAAAAGGCGTTTAGTATCCCTCGAGAACATTTTGAAGTCATAACTAATTTAAAGATTAGAAAAATACATAATTTCAATTTGAAAATAATATATATATATATATATATATATATATATATATATATATATATATATATATATATATATATATATATATATATATATATATATATATATATATATATATATATATATATATATATATATATATATATATATATATATATATATATATATATATATATATATATATATATATATATATATATATATATATATATTTTCAATAATATATAAAATTAGATTCATGAAAAGTTACTTATCTGGGGTCCTGGTGGACCAGAAACATTTAAACGATAGTTAATGTCCTCTTTAAATACTTAGGGCAGCGGCACCTGTTTCCGCAATTGATAACCTATGATGTTCTTAGTTATTGCAGCCGAATTACTGTATGCCCTTGGATGTAATAAGTATAGGAGGATGGTTTCTGTAACAGAAATGGATGTTAGTAACTTATTTTAGAAGAAATTATATGATTGAGAATATATATATATATATATATATATATATATATATATATATATATATATATATATATATATATATATATATATATATATATATATATATATATATATATATATATATATATATATATATATATATATATATATATATATATATATATATATATATATATATATATATATATATATATATATATATATATATATATATATATATATATATATATATATATATATATATTTATATATATATACATATATATATATATATATATATATATATATATATATATATATATATATATATATATATATATATATATATATATATATATATATATATATATATATATATATATATATATATATATATATATATATATATATATATATATATTGAAATATTTGATAGTTTTGTGTATATATTCTTTTTAGAATTGATCAATAAGATGATTATAAAGTAAATAATTATAAAAGCCACTTACATCGTGACGAAGGATTCCCTTGATCGGATTCGGGAATGCTTTAGGTGTTAACGAGAATGATGAATGCCTCTCACTTGCGGAAAGAGGAGTAGGTTTAAGTTGGGCCCATTTTTCAACTAGTAAACGCTCACCCTTCATCCAATTATCTCAAAAATTAAGCTACAATCCTTCTTTATACGTAAACTCACTCAATTTCCTATTATTTCGAGGGAAATAACAAGACAAGACGAGCTACTTGACAGATGGAAGAATTTAAAATTTCGAATTTCGTTTTTTTATTTCCTAAAGGTGCGATATAAAGAAGCTGCGATCAATATTCAGCTGAAAACTTAAAACTAAAAGCGTGACATGCCCTCATATCAATGAAAGGAAGCAGTCAGCTCTTTCCTATTAGTTGGAAAGATTACCTTTAACCTAAATGGATTATTTACAATGAACGAAACATAAAATATGTAAAAATTCAATATTTTGAAATATTTGATAGTTTTGTGTATATATTCTTTTTAGAATTGATCAATAAGATGATTATAAAGTAAATAATTATAAAAGCCACTTACATCGTGACGAAGGATTCCCTTGATCGGATTCGGGAATGCTTTAGGTGTTAACGAGAATGATGAATGCCTCTCACTTGCGGAAAGAGGAGTAGGTTTAAGTTGGGCCCATTTTTCAACTAGTAAACGCTCACCCTTCATCCAATTATCTCAAAAATTAAGCTACAATCCTTCTTTATACGTAAACTCACTCAATTTCCTATTATTTCAAGGGAAATAACAAGACAAGACGAGCTACTTGACAGATGGAAGAATTTAAAATTTCGAATTTCGTTTTTTTATTTTCTAAAGGTGCGATATAAAGAAGCTGCGATCAATATTCAGCTGAAAACTTAAAACTAAAAGCGTGACATGCCCTCATATCAATGAAAGGAAGCAGTCAGCTCTTTCCTATTAGTTGGAAAGATTACCTTTAACCTAAATGGATTATTTACAATGAACGAAACATAAAATATGTAAAAATTCAATATTTTGAAATATTTGATAGTTTTGTGTATATATTCTTTTTAGAATTGATCAATAAGATGATTATAAAGTAAATAATTATAAAAGCCACTTACATCGTGACGAAGGATTCCCTTGATCGGATTCGGGAATGCTTTAGGTGTTAACGAGAATGATGAATGCCTCTCACTTGCGGAAAGAGGAGTAGGTTTAAGTTGGGCCCATTTTTCAACTAGTAAACGCTCACCCTTCATCCAATTATCTCAAAAATTAAGCTACAATCCTTCTTTATACGTAAACTCACTCAATTTCCTATTATTTCGAGGGAAATAACAAGACAAGACGAGCTACTTGACAGATGGAAGAATTTAAAATTTCGAATTTCGTTTTTTTATTTTCTAAAGGTGCGATATAAAGAAGCTGCGATCAATATTCAGCTGAAAACTTAAAACTAAAAGCGTGACATGCCCTCATATCAATGAAAGGAAGCAGTCAGCTCTTTCCTATTAGTTGGAAAGATTACCTTTAACCTAAATGGATTATTTACAATGAACGAAACATAAAATATGTAAAAATTCAATATTTTGAAATATTTGATAGTTTTGTGTATATATTCTTTTTAGAATTGATCAATAAGATGATTATAAAGTAAATAATTATAAAAGCCACTTACATCGTGACGAAGGATTCCCTTGATCGGATTCGGGAATGCTTTAGGTGTTAACGAGAATGATGAATGCCTCTCACTTGCGGAAAGAGGAGTAGGTTTAAGTTGGGCCCATTTTTCAACTAGTAAACGCTCACCCTTCATCCAATTATCTCAAAAATTAAGCTACAATCCTTCTTTATACGTAAACTCACTCAATTTCCTATTATTTCGAGGGAAATAACAAGACAAGACGAGCTACTTGACAGATGGAAGAATTTAAAATTTCGAATTTCGTTTTTTTATTTTCTAAAGGTGCGATATAAAGAAGCTGCGATCAATATTCAGCTGAAAACTTAAAACTAAAAGCGTGACATGCCCTCATATCAATGAAAGGAAGCAGTCAGCTCTTTCCTATTAGTTGGAAAGATTACCTTTAACCTAAATGGATTATTTACAATGAACGAAACATAAAATATGTAAAAATTCAATATTTTGAAATATTTGATAGTTTTGTGTATATATTCTTTTTAGAATTGATCAATAAGATGATTATAAAGTAAATAATTATAAAAGCCACTTACATCGTGACGAAGGATTCCCTTGACCGGATTCGGGAATGCTTTAGGTGTTAACGAGAATGATGAATGCCTCTCACTTGCGGAAAGAGGAGTAGGTTTAAGTTGGGCCCATTTTTCAACTAGTAAACGCTCACCCTTCATCCAATTATCTCAAAAATTAAGCTACAATCCTTCTTTATACGTAAACTCACTCAATTTCCTATTATTTCGAGGGAAATAACAAGACAAGACGAGCTACTTGACAGATGGAAGAATTTAAAATTTCGAATTTCGTTTTTTTATTTTCTAAAGGTGCGATATAAAGAAGCTGCGATCAATATTCAGCTGAAAACTTAAAACTAAAAGCGTGACATGCCCTCATATCAATGAAAGGAAGCAGTCAGCTCTTTCCTATTAGTTGGAAAGATTACCTTTAACCTAAATGGATTATTTACAATGAATTATATATATATATATATATATATATATATATATATATATATATATATATATATATATATATATATATATATATATATATATATATATATATATATATATATATATATATATATATATATATATATATATATATATATATATATATATATATATATATATATATATATATATATAAACGGATTCTGAATAATTCGATAAAGTCGGATGATTGCTCTTCCGTTTTATTCATATCCCATTTTATTTATACTGCTATATGTTTAGGTCAATTCTTGCAAGCTGAATAAAAACCACTTCCTCTTATCCTAAGAATTTGAAATTTTACATGTTAGTTCTGTTACGACAATGCATTTTTATGGTGAGCATGACCTGATTCTACACCCAGGATCGGCTCCCGACGAGGATCTTCCACGGTCAACAGCACATTCACACAAATTTGTATAAGATTCAATTATGATAGCCCGTTCTAAATTTCACCATGACATGGCTGCTGCACCCTGGGTTGGCTCCCGACGAGAAGACTCCTCAATGGTCAATAGCACAGAAGCGAAAATTTGTATAAGCATTCAATTAAGATAGCCCGTTCTAAATTTCACCGCGACAGGGCTACTGCACCCAGGGTTGGCTCCCGACGATGGGACTTCTTATCCGTCGACAGCACAGAAAGAAAAGTTGTATACGTATATAAATATGCTAGCCCGTTCTAAGTTTCACCGCGACAGGGCTGCTGAACCCAGGGTTGGCTTCCACAAGAAGGAACTCTTCAACGGTCAACAGCACAAACACGAAATTGGGTATATATAGCATTCAATTAAGATAGCTCGTTTTAAGTTCCACTAAGGCAGGGCTGCTGCACCCAGAGTTGGCTCGGGATAGAGCATTTTAATAAAAGATTGTTTTTAAAAAAATGTGTTTTTAGTATTAACCTACTTAGTCTTAAAATTAACCGAAAATGGCGTGTAAATCGGTGATTATTTTACGAGAGTAATTCCCCTGCCTGTCTTCGATGAGTATACAACCCTTAATACATAGGTACTTTTACTCACGTAATAGTTTATTTAATAAACATCCTCGGCACCGCCATATCTGCCGTCGCGAAGCAGCCAGATGTATTAGATCGGGCCATTCGTAAACCCAACGTTACAAACACAAACGGAATTTTTTGATTTATTTTGGTGATGTCTCAAACTTCAAAAATAAAAGTATAGCTGTGTTCTGTACCATACATATACACTGTGAAAAATGACCTACCGCCTCTCACACCCTGTAGGGTATGTGAGACTCCTTAAACGCCAAACATTCGAGTTTTTGTTTTTATTGTTAATAGGTTTAAAATCAAGCTACGGACCATTCTGTCCGTACTTTGAGGGCTCTATTTTTTATAGTTTTATTGTAATTCTCATTGCAGTGGCATCTCGTCGGCATGAGTTGATGATTTTATCCGGTGATACTTATTACGAGCATAGTAGCCATTCTTCACAAAAACGTAACACTTTGGCAGTTTTAATCGTTAGTATAGATTTTTTTTATTATTATTATGCCCTAAGTACACCTCGTCTGTGAAAAAAACGGAAGCTTTTTTCATATTGACAAATTTCTGACCAAAGGAATTTAGGCTCAACAATCTGTCAGGACACAGCATTTTGTTAAAGGATTTCCGACGCGTTGATTGCATACACATTTCTTTTTCCATATGATTCTATATTACAGAAGAAGTATAGAAGTAATAAGAATGTATTGAAGTAATGATAACATAACACGTGATGGATGAAAAAATATATTTCTAAGCCAAGGATTATCAGTTTCAAAATTAATATATATATTTTAGAATAGGATAGATAGGTAGGTAACATTAATTAGTTAATATTTTTTACAATAATTCGTCAAACTCCTGTAGATTTCTTTAGTAAAATTCGTCAATTTTTGAACAAAAAATGTTTCTACATTTCTTTAGGAAAGGAAATCATTGGAGTTTAAAACTTTTATTTTATCTTCATAATATATACCCTTTCCTTTATTCCATAAGTGAAATTTTCAACAATCAACCACGTCTGTCCTCACTTTCTTAAAACAAAGTCACCTGAATATAAAGTCTATATAAAAGTACGTATTTAAAAGTCAATTATCCAAATCTTCAACCCTCGTTTCACATGTCAGGAGTTCAACTTAGTACAAACATTGAACACGCATTTTCCATTTTTCTTAATTGAGCAGTTTACCCGAATTTTCGAATTCTGCAGACGGAAAATAAAACAATCCTTATTGCTTTACTTCCTCATTGCTTTACTTTATTATTGAATACTTATTGCTTTACTTTCTTAGGGCCATCATTATCCAATTGGTGCTTGTTGACACTAAGACAGGGCCAGTATTGATGCAAATATAGCTCTGATTATTAACATACAAACGACGCTATCATGGCATAGTCATCACGACTGAATTGCTGGACGACCCTTGAACATATTTCATAAAGCTTATTACCGTCTTCTAATAGGTGGGTCTAAGAAGAAATCATGTCAAATGCTTATGTCACATCCATTCCGTTACATGTTACCGTTACCAGTATGTTTATTTGTATCAGACGATCAAACTAGGCAGATCTAAACTTCGACAAGGAGGTCTGGTGACAAAACCAACTCGGATGGGCAGCGTTCGGTAAACTACTCCATATCTTCTCGTCACAAATACAGCAAAGCCTCAAGACGAAAGTCTATAACGTGTTGCTAGTGATGACATACGGCACTGATACGTGGCCGCTAACTAGTGTACTCATACACAAGCCCAAAGTCGCGCAACGACCAATATAGAGAGCTATCCTTGGAGTTTCACTGCGTGATAGGATCTGAAATAAGGAAATCTGCAGAAGAACCTAGGTCAATGACGTAGCTCGTAAAATCAGCAATATGAAATGGTAATGATCAGGCTATATAGCTAGCAGAAACTACAAGCGTTGGGGGAAAAAGATTCTCGAATGGCGACCACCAACCCACAAACGTAGTATAGGACGGCCCTCAAAAGATTGACCAATGATATTGCCACGGTCGCAGAAAGTACGTGGATGGAGGATCACAAGAAAATTCACCATGGAATTCTATGGGGGAGGCATGTGTCTAACAGTGGACGTGTACCGGCTAATGATGATGAAACAGCACTATAGATAGTGATTTTAGGTCAACATTTACTCCACTTTCTTAGAAAACTACGTTTTCAGACTCCCCAGGTAATTCGTCGGATACAACACTGCTTTTGTAGAGTTCACTTATCTTGATAATCACACTTACCCTGGTAAGTTTAATCAATTCACCTCTTTTATGAGGCTCCCAAATAGGCGCTTAGCGATGAGTTGGGCAAGTCACCTAGCGACGCGAGCTCCATGGAACCATTATGCCCGACTGCTGACCCGTCAGTGGCCAACCCTTTACTAAAGTTATCGATAGCTGTCAAGGATTAATGAAGAAAGCACACCCTCGACTGATACCTTTCGACTGTACAACTGCTATCGAAGCCATGCTAAGGCTTTTTTGCCGTCCTGTATACTCCTTTCGGGACGCGCTCGCTCGCTACTTGTTATTCGCGTAGGTCCCTTCAGTTATCCGCGAGAGTCTTTGTGGTTATCTTTTATTCAAACTTGAAGTACGTGGCTTGTTTGTGCCCTCGCTATTTATATAACCGGGCTCTCCCTTGCCTTCTGCTCCCACCACAGATTAATCGGAGAGCGGTATAACAAATACGACACAATTGAGAATTCGCCCGATCGACGCGCTCCTCCAATCTGTGCGTTCAAAGGAGCGAGTATTTACAGGGTACACTGTCTACGAGTCGTATGCGTCTCGTCGCTCAAGCCCTCAAATGACAAAACCACGCAACCCAGGTTACAGCATTTTATAGGAATATGGGCCTAATCGATTTACCATAGCTTCCTAGGACCTGAAGAAAATTTAAAAGTGGAAAATTTTCAAATTATTATTCATATTCATTTTACTGATATAATATTATACAAGTCACACATAAAGTAAGGCATATATTTTTGCTATCATATTGAAACATTAGAAAATATTAGAATATACAAAAAATATTAAAATAAAAAGCAAGAAAAAAAAAGGAAAATGTAAAAGAGATAATTCAATAAAAAATCAAAAGATAATTTACACATTACAAGTAAGAGCAACTTACTTGTAAGAGCAACAACTTAAGCATCAAAAATTTTCTTCCTCACACGAGTATTATTCCTCCAGTGGGTATAACGCCTAACCTGTGAGATATTTCTTAAGGCGACTCTTTAACACGTCAAATAATTGGGCCTGTCGAATGTGATCGCTAAGTTTGTTGTAGACCGCTGGGCCGGCGACATAAGCTAACCTTACCGACTTGGATAGTGTATAACTCACCGAACGTAGCATGCTTCGGGATATTGTTTGATAGTGGTGATGAACACGAGACACTTTAAAATCGGCTAAAATTATAGGAACGTACAGTGCTACTTTCGTTATATAGATATACGACAGCGTCATTACGCAGAGATCTCTAAACAAAGGCTTTGCAAATGTTCCTAGTGGCACATACCGTCCGCACGGTAGCACAGCGCTATCGTTCGGACGGCTCGCTTCTGCATAATGAAGGCTGCTTGTCAGCTGCTCGTCCCCCCCAATGTCCCCACGTTCCCTAATAAGTTTGTGGACCCAAAGTTTTTGCTTCTTGAATAAGATTTTTTTATGAATTAAAGCAAATTTAAAATATTGTCATGATGTTTACTGAACGGGTGCAGTTTTCAGCATATAATTTATCATTTTAGATATACATACATTACAATACAATACTGCAAACCTTGACGGTTGCAGTGTATTTTAAAATTATTTTCTCTATAATTGAGGCATTGAAGTTTTAAATAAAGCTGTATGGACTACAGCCATTTATTATAGATATAAACTAACCTAAATTTGAAAGAGCTCTTAACACGTGTTTTATCAAATTAATCCCTACATATAACAGATTTTTAAATTAAAAAATATATAATCGTAAATAAGCATATCCACGCCTCAATTTTGTAAACACAATACGTTTTCATATTGTCAGCAGCGGCTCTTGATACACGGAAAGTCTGTTACTTCTTTATCTAAACGATGCAACTTGCATTGTTTTGTCACAACGTCTGCTCTTTTACTGTCGTACGCTTGGCCTTGTATTCATTATACGTTTCAGCACCAGGGCGAGCCCTTCCAGCAATTTACGTACTCGTCTGTTTCAACGAAACGCTATAACCATCGAGGTTGATACCGAAATTTTGGATTTATATATCTGAAATTTGGTACGCAGATGCCTTGTTGGGTCGAATCTTTTTGTTTTCGCCTGTCAGTATATTTGGGTAAACGATTAAAACGAATTTGTTTAATGCGTTGCATTCTCACTATTTGCGCTCGTCACCGAATATCCTTTCAATCAGGTCAACCTCCTTCCCGAAGAAACAAGACGCTCGAAATCCTTACATAAGTCCTTGGGTTATTATCAGTAGGTACTTAATTTGATTTTTTAATGCTTTTCTTTTAATTTTAAACAAGCGTGTGCTCAGGTAGAATTATTTTCTGATACGCCTGCCTTAGTACAAGCCTAGACTAAATAGGCGACGTTGACGGTGATCAGGATGCTGAAATGTGTTGCCATTTTTTACTACTGGTCCAAACAGAAATATTTTGTACCGCTGTAGGAATGTGTATCTCGTGATTTATTTTACACAAAAAAAAAAAAATGAACTTCTAAATTATTGAATTATTGAATTTAAGGCTGCATACTATGGCGGCCAGAGTGGCGTATTCATTATGCCTACATACAATTTTATGTTTTCCCATCGCGAGGGGACTAGTCGACTAATTGCTGCTCGTTGTTGGACTAATGAATTCTTCATTTTGACGGCCAGAAATAAATATTGTCATTTCCTACTGCGAATATGGCTTAGTGGTGATGACATAATTATAATAGTTGCTAACGACGCTCTTCTTCATTAGTTCGCTAATTTTTTAAAGAATTTTAGTATGTATGTTTTTTGTATAAATATTGTTATATAAGGAGAAATTCAACATTTCCTACGAATTTGGTCAGTGGTATCAGTCTTACTGACGCGTGATATCTGGTATAAACACACCGATTTCATAATCTGTGTATCTACCACCGAGATGGTCGCGAAGACGCGCCTCGGCCTAACTGAATCCTAGAGCTCTCCGAGTGCTTTGCCGAAGTATGACACTTTTCCAAATTATGCCGGAATATTCGTTTTCATTTTTGAATACTCCTGCAACTTCAGAGTATACAAAGGGAATCGTGAATGGTTTCTGGTTTAAATTTATTCACTTAATATTCATTGTTGATTTAGATTGGGAGTTAGACGATGCTGTCGCCGAGGAAAGTTACTCTTTTCATCTCGACGATCGCAAAATTCGCATAGAAATGTCACTGCACGGTCCTTGACTTCGCTCTAAATCTAGATTAGCTAAGTTTTAATTTGGTATTAAAAAAATATTAAACATCTTGTTAATATATTTCGGTCTATTTATTGTACATATTATAACCCTTATGGACCATGGGACATATGTGTCCCATCAAAATCAAAATCAAAATCAAAATGTTTTTATTCAAAATAGAATTTGTAAAAAAATGCTCTGTGACGTAAAAATTTATGGTTTATATTATAGATAATTTGTCATTCAGCTTACATTTCAAATACTTTATAGATACTGGATAGGTACATTATATAATCATGATATAATGTAATATTTAGCAACAGAAATATTTTTAAACAATTTAAAATATAGGTTACAGTTATAATTTAAAATAGTCATAAAATTTCAAATAGTCATAATTAACAACAACAGTCAAAAAAAAAAAAGAAAAAAGACAATATACCTACATAGTTAACAATTTTCAATAAAATAAGAAAAGAATATTAAATCTCGATTTTATAATCATTCCAAAAAAAATCAATACCTATAATTTATAAAATCTACTACTTTGTAGCCTTTTTATATAGAATATCTTTAATTTTACTTCTAAACTGAGTGTCTGATAGACCCTGTATGTCCTCTGGAATTTTATTATAAAACCGTATACAGTTTCCCATGAAACATTTGCTTAGCTTACTTAGTCTAAATGTTGTCACTATATTTATTTTTATTTCTAGTATTGTATTTGTGATTGTCACAGTTTTTTTGAATAATGAGATATATTTTTTCGTGCATGCATAATGTTTTCAAATATGTATTGACTAGCCCATAATTTCAAAAATCATTTTATAAATTATCGAATACGAATAGTTCAAAAATTATATTTTTTTTTTGATTATTAATACACCAGAATCTTAATATTAGCAAATAAAAGTAAACTATTGTACAAAATATACCGTTTTTTTAATAATATCGCAAATGACCAACAAATCCTGGTGATTTTAAATAAAAAATAAAATATTTTTTAGTACGTATGATTACTGAGTTAAATAATAAAATAATCGAATTTTGGAAAAAGTTGGAACCTTTCGTCTTTATAGACCACAAGGACACCATCTTTATATATATATATATACGTATATATATATATATATATATATATATATATATATATATATATATATATATATATATATATATATATATATATATATATATATATATATATATATATATATATATATATATATATATATATATATATATATATATATATATATATACGTATATATATAAAGACGGTGTCCGTATATATATATATATGTATATATATATATATATATATATATATATATATATATATATATATATATATATATATATATATATATATATATATATATATATATATATACGGACACCGTCTTTATATACCATCAATTTAAACAAAATTTGTTGAACCATTTTCACAAAACTTGACATATATATTATTTACATTGCCCTTTAACAGTTTTATATATCAAAAATTTCCATACTCTACCGCAAAGCTTATTTATGGTCCTCAAAAAGCTAAATTCAAAATCATGTTTATGTTTTTGTTTTCCTTATTTTGGTTCTCGTGCCATCAAAGACTAGCACAAAATGTAAATTATACAATTTTGTAAATGATAACAATGGTAGATAACTATTAATAAATTAATAATAGATTCTTCCTCATTGGTTCTTCTTAATAATTAGAACCGAGCAATCTTAAAATATCTTTTATATTTGTCGTGATAACGATTAAGATTTTAATATTATCATGTTTTAGTATTTGATACTTTATCATCATATTTCAATATTTGAACCGCTTTCGGTATCTAAACTGCTGTGTCAATGACCATGTAGTATCCAGTAGCGGATCCAACAGATATAACAGTACGAGATATAACAGTAGCGAGACTTTTATGTAGGAAATTGTTGATAGTTTATTTTCGGATTAGTCATAACGGTAATTCTAAAAACGCAACGAAATTCAACCCTTCTCCGCTCCCCCCCCCCCCCCCCCCCCCGTACGATTATTTTAATAGTCGTCATCTGTACGATCGGAAGATATACCAACCAGATCGCACATCGAACAAAATTAAAAAAAATGTTACCTACTATTTTATTTCTGTATAAAAACTGCTGAAATGTGTTGAAATAGATAGATAACTACGACCGTTTACACTGCTGTATTATTTCATATAAGCATTCCTGACAACGCTGGCGTGTAATGTGCGTCATGCGCCCGCCCGTTCATGGTGCTGAATTCACGTCAAATAGTCACCGCTATATCTATATATATAAAACAAAGTCGGGTTTGTTCGAACACTTATAACTCGAGAACGGCTGAACCGATTTTCATGTTTTTTGATTTGTAGTATTTGTCTCCGTCCCGAATAGCAGAAAAAATATTAAAAGCAAAAATTGTAAAATTTACGAAAAATTAAATTATAAGAAAAAACATTTTCCCATACAAAATGTAAATCCGTGTTTTTCTCATGGTCAGTTGTACGTGGCATGTTCACGTGTCGGTAAATCATCCGCTTTATTTGTTCTTGCGCATAATAAAAAAAAACAAAAAATATCATATATTACAAGGTTATTCAATGAAGAGAATTAAACCGAGTGCATCCCATGCTAACAATAGTTTAATTTTTGTACTGTAATATTTCTTTTTGTGTTATTATCTTAATAAAGTAGTGAACTTAATATTTATTTTGTATTCACTGTATTACTTCCATAAAATCATAAATTAAGTTCAGCTAATCTGCAACACGATATTCATTGACTATTAGACGGTACGAAGTTCAGTATTCAGTATTCAGTATTCAATTTATTTATTCAGAATATACAATAAAAGCATGAATTATGAATTAAAGCTAATTATCGCATATTAGAATTCGTCAGTTTAAATGTAGATATAAAACGATTAAAGCATAAATATTAATTCGACAATAGCGTTGACTAAAGTCGGCTTTACACGGCAGACAAATAAAATTAAAAAAAAAATAGAGCTGAATCCATGTACATGAGTATACATATAAAATAGATAAATATTATAAGAATATTAATAGTCATCAAGCACTTTATACAAAAAATAATCACGCAATAGGAAGTATAAAAACAAAATTGGAAAAAACAACGTATGTATATGATCAGGTAAGTTACATTACACATTGTAGTCTACATATTAAATATTAAATTCATAATATTATTATTAAACAATAAGAACTAAAATGAGGTACCTGTAAGTTACATATTAATGTTATTCCCATTTGAAGGAATTGGCATGCTCAAAAAAATCACCCAGCTTATAGAAAGCATGTGTGGATTGTAGCTTTTGTTTAATAAATCTTCTGAACACCTTTGTTTCCATCTTTCTTGTGGAGAGTGGTAGCTGGTTAAAGAGCTTATAGCTCAAATATCCAAAGGACTTTTGTGTCTGCGTAAGGCGTACTTTAGGCAGGATAACGTCATCACGTCTGCGTGTATTGTGGGAGTGCATATTCCCGTTTACCTCTTGTTCGTTAATATTTGATTTAGCATATAGTAGACATTGTAAAATATATTGAGACGTAAAAGTCAGTATTTTGTACTTAAGAAAATATGGTTCGCAGTGCGTGTCACGGGATACTCCTGCAATTGCTCTTAGTGCACTTTTCTGTAAAATGAAAACCCTAGAACTGTCTGTGGCATTCCCCAATATCAGTATACCATAAGTCATTTTAGAATGGAAACAGGCATGATACGCAGTTAATGCAGCGATTTCACCAGCTAAGAATTTAATCTTTTTTATCGCATATATTGCCGAAGAAAGCGCACTACACAGTTCATTAATATGGATGTTCCAGCTAAGATGATGATCGATCATGATACCTAGGAACTTTGTCGATTTGCTTAATTCTAGAGTAGGTACTGTTGTCTAGAGTTATATTAAATGGTATAGCAGACGATTTATATTTTGAGGAGAAGTGCATAGTTACGGTTTTTTTGCATTAAGCTGGGTTCGCTGGGTCAGCTAGTATCAAATATATCAGATTACATTTTTGCTAAAACTAAGTCTCTTATTCGATTACACTTTGTAATTGTCTTTGCAACTTTGTTTTTTACATATTTCTGCATACTTAACTCAAAATCAACTTTTGGGATTTGTCAATTGCATTACTTCGTGCCTGATTTAGGGGTAAACTTCAACACGTTTTAAATCGTAAAGACGAGAGTTTTATTAACCAATTAATCAAGTCTCCATTCTTCTCTATAATTGTTTTCCAACGATAGCATTTTTGATAAACTGCTTGGTTTTCATCGAAAAAGTTTATGATGTGGTTCCCTACAGCTTCCACGGACCTAGTATTTTTGCCATTCAAACTGTATTTCAAAGATCAAACTATACTGATCCAAAAACAGTTCCATTTCAATTCGCGCAAGTGGAGAAATGTCCACATTCATGTAATTTACTTTACTCAATTCAGTGAGGAGATACGACACTTAAGAATGGAGCTTAGAAATGTATCCAAGCTTTTTTAACTGCCGAAAATCGGTCGAATTGTAAAAATAAATATTTAATCTCTCAACAATGTAGTCAGCTATAATCCTTTTTCTTCCATTATAAAACTCACAACATCGTCATCAATAACAGTATATCATCTAGAGGGAGGCTGATTTTCCAAAATAAAATCTTTATTTCGGAATGTGCCAAAGCACGTTTCATTGAAATCGAAGACTACTGTTTGTTTGTTTGTTTCTGTTTCTTTATTGTGAAATTTCACAATGGGCGGGTTTATTGTCATATGGCAATCTTTTACACCAACCATCTCGCCACCACAAATTGGTCTCACCACAAAATCTCGCCACTACATCTCGCATAAAATTTGTAGCACTCGATATTTCGGCGATGTTACAACCGCCATTTTCCAGGGTAGACATATCTATCTTGTCTACCCTGGACAACGGTGGTTGCAACATCACCGAAACGTCCGTTTCTATACATGTTTTAATTATCCAGAGAGCAGAAGCATGATCTAAATTTACCCTTAGATTTTTTTGCGACGTCGTAATACTCGTAGTTTCCTTATAATCGTATAGCATTACATGCCGTAAATGCATCTCATCAGTTATCATCTTGAAAATTTTCTCAATCGCCCACAAATCAATTTATTTGAACTATATCTCAAGTGACACTGACAAAACACTTTTCAGTGCACGCAAAGTTACTCTTTTGGTAACAGTGTACAGCAGTTTTAGAGCAAAATATTTTCTCTCTCCAAAAACGATCTATAAAAATTTTGATAAACCCTAACCAAAATGAATCATGTCGTGGTCACTTCAAAAATCTCAGTATTCTCACGCTACCATCAATATATATGTATATTTGATTGAATAAAGTTCATATTAAAAAGTATAGGAAAGTTGAAGACCCAAAAAGAAATTCACTCGCATTTCACCAGAGCTAGGCACAATTTAGCACTACCCCGTCCATCTTTGGAATTATTCAAAAGGGAGCTAAATTACTTTGGAATGATGTGTTACAATAAACTGTCTGATAACATTAAAATTATATGTAGAAACGGGAAAATATCCCAGTTTAAATTGATATTAAAAGGCTATCTTGTTGCGACAGAATTATATAATATCATCAAATTATAATTATATTACTGACAGTTTCCATCTCGATTTTATTTATTTAACTTTACATTTGTACCATTTCATTGATTATTACATTATTATTATTATTTCTAATTGTCTCTGAAAGTCAATTGTATTTCTTATTTGAATGACCATTTAATATTATATTTCATGACAACTCAAATTGTAATTTTAAGTATCTAATACAACTATTATCAATTGTTTGGTGAGTCTCATATTAAATATTTGGTATCCATTTTAAAGTCATTTTAACATTAAGCGGCTATATAAAGTGTCTAAACAACTATATAAAAGTTTTTGAAGACAATAAATGTGATTTAATTTAATTTGAGTAAATAATCCTAAACAACGAATACCTCTGCAATAGAGTAAGTTAGTGACATCAAAGGCAGCATGAACTTATGCAATCAGATTATATTTCACTGTTGCTTTGGGATGGCGAGATGGCAAGATTATTACTGATTAGTGTCATCGCCCCATGGAGGGTGTATTTAGGTCGGTGCACATGCACGCACACGCGCGCTGGGAAATTGCACGTAATTCCCCTTCGCCCCCCTAAACACCCCGCTGGGCCCTCAGCGTATAATGACCCCCGCACCACAGCTGCCGTCCTAACGAGGTGCTTTCAGTATCCCGTGATACTGTCCCTATCTTCAACAAAGTCCTTTGCAGTGCAATCTGCTCTACAACAGTTACTTGTATTTTATTTTTATTGTAAATTAACCACATTGAGAGACACAAAGAAAGGAAAATACCTGGATTGTACCAAAAACACCGAATAAATAAAGAAAACTTAAATTCTATTTTTTATTAGTACAAACGTACAAGCCACAGCTTTCCGCTTGTATTGTGGAATGCAGCTATCGAATATTTTATTTTATTTATTAGTTTCAAATATTATTCAAGAGCATTACAGATGAATCCAATTACCCCTTGAATATTAAAGCTAGAGTGTAAGTCTAAAAATAAATGACTTACATAACTAAATTAATGCTAACATTGAACAAGAAAAAAACATAAAAATATAAAACTAAATAAAAGACAGATTATGATAAACATGAGATAGCAGAGAGTTGCCTTTAGCTGCCAAAGGGATATACAAAAGATGTCTATTTCTGTGGGTAAGGAATTAAGAAGAGCTATAACCCTTCCCACTGGCCTGTCTACAAAAATATTTGTACGATGGTACGGCACGTTAAACAATAGATGCGATCTCCTCGCTGTGTAATTTACAGGTACGTACAATTCAAACTTACATAGTATATCTGGCAAATAAATAGTTCGTTGAATTAATTTATATGGAAATGTAGTTAGGGAAATATATCCTACCATTCCTAGCACAAAATCGGACGGAAATAAGTATGGATAAATATTTTATTTTTATATATTTATATCTTTGAATACGCTCTACCATCTGTATAGATTGCATTGTATGTGTAGAATATGTCATAGATTGCATTGTAGAAATAAGCACCACAATCTTTGACATCACTAATGCAGTATAGTATGCTCCAATCAAAATGAGAAGCGAGATCGTATAACAAATAATAGTTACCACGTTTGAAATCCCAGCTTTTCCTAACCAATGTGTTAGGTAGACCGGGAGTATTAGGGGAAATGTCGCTCGTGTGCAACTGAATACGCCCTCGGTGGACAGCCACGCATATATCTAAAGGCGGATGATAGCCGTCCATGTTAACCAGCTCCAAGAAGGCTGCCGTGACACTCACGCTGCCAGGTTGCAAAGTTCGATAGCAGCAAGTCCAGGAAACAGCCATTGCTATTTGGGATAGCATTTAGTTGACTGAACTGGCAGATAGATTAAAAATATATAAAGTAGTTATTTATTTCCTTAGAGGCACTATGGAGGTTGTAAATCACAGAGAAGCAGAACATTTTTTATTGTATTAGCAAAATAAAAACTTTCAACGAAGTTGATGAACGATATGTAGACCGAGTCGCATGTCTTAGCTGGAAAGTAATTTAAAAATAAAAATAATGAATATGATTTATTTAAAACTTTAACACACAGCATTTCACATTCACATTCAAATAGCGGAATACGATAAGACTGAATACAACTTTATAGTTAGCCTAGACACAAACCAAACCAGATAAGTCTGCACTGGCCGAAGAAGATTTATTTAAACATTTATAAGAGAAATGTAATATTATAATTTTACTTTAAAAATTAACGTAAGTAATTAATATTCATATCAATTTCAACTTTCAATTGATTGTATTTTGAGTATTTTAAAATGTGGCAGTAGAATGAGCGTCGATGCATTTAATTACTGTTTTAAACATTATATCACACATTTCAACTATTATGTAGACTAAGACTAATATGCCAACTATTATGCAGCCTATTGAAACTAAGAGCGCCTAAACTGACTAATCGTGCATAACTTTCCATGTATTTATGTAATTTTACGAGGAGTTA
The DNA here is from genome assembly GCA_944548615.1 of Micropterix aruncella. NCBI lineage: Eukaryota > Metazoa > Arthropoda > Insecta > Lepidoptera > Micropterigidae > Micropterix > Micropterix aruncella. The sequence continues at coordinate 25,635,950 of OX155966.1, read as the reverse complement.
AAATGGCACCAAAAAATATAGGCTTCTCAAACTTTTTCTTATTTCTGACGATGAAATTATTAGGGATAATAATTTTATAATATTTTGCACTCATATATGGTGTTTATTTTAAGTTAGGTGCCAAAAAGACAGAAGATTAATATAAAGAAATGGTTTCAATGTGGTTGCTTGTGTTGAAAAATGTATACCTACTTAAGTATATACATATATATTGTACATATTATGTACGTGTGTGTTATTGTTGTTTTTTATTATTTATCAATAGGTGGGTATATTAAAGGGAAATTTAGGTGCCATGTTTTTTATATAGTATTTTGGAAAACTTTATAAATATATGCTTCTATGAAATAGAAAACTATTGCGGTTGTTGGATATTATAAAAAGGTTATAAAACGATTTTACCGCGCGAATTTCGAAGCACCCTATCTTTACCTTAACCATTATTTAATATTAAATGTATCTTAACCTTAACCATTTAACTTAAATTAATTTATTTAAACTAATTTAGTAATTTACAATATTCTATAAGTAAATGGACAAATAATCAAATCGCATTTATTGTCTTCAAAAAACTTTACATAGTTGTTTAGACATTTTATATAGCCGCTTAATGTTAAAATAACTTTAAAATGTATACTAAATATTTCATTAGAGACTCACCACATAATTGAGTTATATTAGATATTTATAACTACAGATAGTCATGAAATTATAATATTAAAATTAAATGGTCCTGTAAGTAAGAATTATAATTGATTATGGGAGACAATTAAAAATAATAGTAATAATATAATAATCAATAAAATGGTACAAATGTCAAGTTAAATAATAAAAAATTTAAAAAAAAATAGAGATGGAAATTGTCAGTAATCTAATTATAATTCGTTAATATTATATAATTCTCTCGCAATAAGGTAGCCTTTTAATTTCGATTTAAATTGGGTGATATTTCCGTTTCTACATATACTTTTGATATTCTCAGGCAGTTTATTGTAACACGCCATTCCAACGTAATTTGGATCCCTTTTCAATAATTCCAGAGATGGACGGGGTAATGCTAAATTGTGCCTACATCTGGTGAAATGAGAGTGAATTTCTTTTTGGGTCTTCATTTTTCCTATGTTTTTTAATATTAATTTTATGCATTCAAATATGTATAGTGATGGTAGCGTTAGAATACTGAGATTTTTGAAGTGACCACGACATGATTCATTATGTTTAAGGTTTAATAATATTCTTATGGCTCGTTTTTGGAGAGAGAAAATATGTTGCCTTAAAACTACTGTACACTGTGTCCAGAAGGGAATCCCGTAACGAAGAATTGACTCGAAATAGGCAAAGTATATTATTTTGGTGTGTTTAACACTGATTAGTTTCCTTATTTGCCTCAGTAAGAAACAGGCGCTGGATAGTCTGTCGCTTAATTCCTCTCCGTGAGCATTCCACCTTAAATTTTCATCTAAAACTAAACCCAGAAATTTATGGCTTTTAATATTGGCTACTGTGTTTGCACCGATAATTAAATTTTGACTGTTTATAACCTTATTTTTTCTACAAGATAGGAAGATGGATACTGTCTTGGATGTGTTAAGAGACAGATTATTTTTCTCGAACCAGGTATTCAACAGAGCCAATTCATGGTTTAACGTTTTCAATACATTCTCTATTTTGGCATCTGCAAAGCTTATGCTGGTGTCATCTGCATACAAAGTTATATTTGAGTGAGCTACTATAGATGGGAGATCATTTATATATAGAATGAAAAGGGTCGGTCCCAGGATGCTTCCCTGAGGAACACCGCTCTTCGTTTCACACTCATCGGAAATGGTTCTCTTCAATACGCCACCTGTGCAGTCGTCTAATTGTACAACTTGTTTTCTTTTTGAGAGATAGCTGCTGAACCATTTTAAGCTATTTCCTCGGATTCCATATCTGTCGAGTTTAGTTAGCAGTGTTTGATGGTCTACCATATCGAACGCTTTTGATAAATCGCAAAATACGGTACTTGAATAAAGTTTCTTGTCCATGTCATTGTACATTTTTCTCAGAACGTTGTTCAGTGCATCGATTGTACCTTTATTTCTTCTGAAACCGAACTGAGATTTTGTTAGGATATTTTTATTTTCTATGTATTTTAACAATCTTGAATTTACTATTTTTTCAAGCACTTTGGAAAAAACAGGTAGCAACGCTATTGGTCTGTAGTTGTTTATTTCAGTTTTGAGACCTTTTTTATGTATAGGAATAATTTTAGCAATTTTGAATTGATCTGGGAAAATTCCATCTCGGAGAGATATATTGAATATATAGGCTAATTTGTCAACTATAAACGGAAGTGTCAATTTTACCATGTCTATTGCGATATCGTCAATTCCTGAGGATTTTTTATTTTTCATGGAATTCACTATTTTTGTTATTTCAACAACATCAGTTGGCTGCATGAAGAAAATATGTCTGCTGTAAGGTATATTGTGCCCACCTGTTAGATTGTTCTGTGAGGTGTTTGATTGTGATATTTGACCGATTTGGGAAAAGAAAGTGTTGAACATATTCGCTACTTCTGTTTGATCTTCGACCGTATGGCCCTTTCGGTTAAGAGTAATGTTAGAGTAGCACTTTTTTCCTTTGCCCATTTTTCATTTACAAGCTGCCATAATGCTTTTGAATTATTTTTCAAATTTAATATTTCATTTCGGATTAGATTTCTTTTGGCATTCCTAACCACTCGCCTATATATTTTCTCGTATTTATTTATAAATTTCATAACAAAATCATCGCATTTAAACTTTCGTATAAAACGAAGGGACCTCAGATTCTTAGCCGAAGCTTTAATTCCCTTAGATATCCAGGATTTCTTTACGTTAGGATTTTTTATTTTTCTTTCTTTCGCGGGAAAACTGCTGTCAAAATGAGACTTAAATTTTTCGAAGAAAAGAGTAAATATTAGATCAGCATTTTCGTTTTCGGAATTAAAAATATCGTCCCAGTCGTCACTGATAATTTTGCTGAGAAATATTTCTTTGTTTGCTTTAGAAAACAATTGGGACTTTTTATAATATACCTGTAATAAAGTGTCAACAACAAAAATCCAGTAGCTAAACTGATAACCTCATATGCCAAAAACTGTTGCCAGTAATCTTAATTTAATATTACCTAACTAGGCTATAGCCAGTTCTCAGGCGGAGATATTTTTTTTAGAAATATATAACCTATATAAAAATTAGGTAAAGAAAAGATCATGATAAATTTGAAAAATGTATACACAAATATTTATTATTATTGCTTATTATCTGGACAATCACAGTAAAATTGAAATATAAAATTGCTAACCATAATCATAATACATAATAATGTTGTACAAATAGTTATTATTTGAATAATCAAAATTGCTAAAAAAATAGAGTAAGGTAAACCTAATATTAAAATATTGTAAACCTAAGAATAACTAATATTAAAAATAAACAAATGGGTAAAAGATATAAATGTGCTTCAAATGAGAACATATAGAAATATTAAAATAACAATAAAAATAAAAGGTAGGTACAGTCGCAATCCTATAAACTATAGTTAAAAAACCTATAACATATTTTAAAAAAATGATGTAGAAAGGGTCTCCTTAATTTACATTTAGCGCATCAGCAAATGTATGCAAGATGCGTAGTCGGCGTTTTTGAAAAACCGCGAAACTCCCATGTTAGCTACGTCTGCTAATCGTGAATAAAATTGGATGTGTGGAGTGAAAATATAGTATAGTAGGCTTGTAATACACTACAAACGGCTGATCGTCAATGAGGTACCATGTCTTCGTCCATTATAAAAGGGGGTTGGGGGCGGGCGCCCCCCTCTCGGAATTTGCTATATTCAGATTAAAGGATAGACATCTATATATATAAATCAAAGTCGGGTTTGTTCGAACAATTATAACTCGAGAACGGCTAGACCGATTTTCGTGGTTTTTGATTTGTAGTATTTGTCTCCATCCCGAATAGCAGAATAACTATTAAAAACTAAAATTGGAAAGTTGACGAAAAATTAAAATAAAAGAAAACATTTTCCCATACAAAATGTAAATCCGTGTTTTTCTCGTGGTCAGTTGTACGTGGCATGTTAACGTGTCGGCAAATCATCCGCTTTATTTGTTCTTGCATCTGATTTAAAAAAAAATGTCGTATATCACAAGGTGCTTCAATGAAGAGAATAAACGGAGTGCATCCCATGCTGCACAATATATAAATAGTTTAATTCAATCATGTCTTGCTGATACGCCATTGATATACCTACTTAATTTTTGTACTTATATATTTCTTTCTATTTTATTATCATAATAAAGTAGTGAACTTAATATTTATTTTGTATTCATTGTATTACTTTCATAAAATCGTAAATTAAGTTCAGCTAATCTGTAACACGACATTCATTGACTGTTAGGTGGTACGAAGTTCGCCGGGTCAGCTAGTAGATATATAAATAAATGTTTTAGGTCAATTATCAACCAGTGTTCGCGTAGCAGTATAATAGTGTTACTAGTTCATCCGGAAGTCGTTGAATTTTGATCATTTTGGTGCGCCCTGGCGTATTATAAGTGTTTATTGATATCAAAAGATTTACATAATTCTGTACAATAATTTAATATAGTTCGTAAGTATAAAAATAATAAATTATTAGTTTTAAAGAAAACACTAGAAACACGCTTTTGAGCTATGATACGATATTCACATACACACGGCTATGATAGGATATTCCATCATGGAATGCCAGTGCCTATCTTCCGGCTTCATCATCAGACCTTGAAACCTAATCGTGGTCAAAGTTCATTCCAAGATTTTTCTAACAAGTCCAAACACAGCTATGATACGATGTTCAATCATGAAGTTCCAGATCATATCTTCTGACTCCATCATCAGATCAGTTCGACAGTACCATATTATTGTATTGTCATCAGAACTACACACAGCTGCTAATTTTCATAACGCTACGATCCTTGGAAGATGGTTAATTTAGTTATCTTAGATTCCATTACATAGTTACAAACAGGTTGACCTAATAAAAGCTTGTTAATAAAAGCGTGTTAATAACGCATGCCTCCATAATTTCCCAAAAATTACTACTGCAGCCACTGCAATAACAAACTGTACTTTGCATAATTATTTCCACTCAATTTTTTCCCTCTCAACTTGCAAGTGAGTTTACTCACTTTACTTTTCGCTAAAGAAAACTCTCTGCTATGGTAAGAATATTAATCACTTTATACTGGAGCACTTTGCTAGGCCACCCTGTTTAACTTCGCCCTCTGCATTGCACCCCCACCCCTTACTCCCTCTCACCAAATAGTTGAATATTCACATTTTGCACCGTTCTCAGGGACACCCCCTACCTGTCATGAATTATTAACAAAATTTCACTTCTTCACGAGTTTGCTGCTTCGTTTGCATTGCATTTGTTGAGTATAATGAAGTAGGTGTAGTTTAAGCGGGAGTTTAAACTATAGAAGCGAATGCAATTTGTAAATTTTACATTCGATGCGCTGAGATCACTGTATTCAGCACTTTATTTCTTAGTTTTTGCATTGAATTTGAATTGAAGTACTTGAAATATATAAAAATACACGAAAAATATTTTTTTTTCAGCATCAAGAGGGCATTTTTTAATATGTCTTTAAATTTAGAAAATAATCTTCACCAAAAATCTAACCTTTGAGCCCATGTCACCTTTTGAGCACATGTTCGTCAATCGGATGAGTGTTGCCAGATATATAGTCATCAACACCATCTAGTGGCAAAAACCACGGAGACTTTTTATATGACCCAATATAATATATAGTACAAGGGTAATGTTTATACGGTATATTAATATTATTTACGGTAATTTTTTTTTCGAAATTTATTTATCACTTTTTGGGGGAAAAGTGCTCGAACAGTCTCCATCGAAACCCTGACAGTATAGGCAGTGTTGCAGTATCCTGTTGAAACCACGTGTTTCTGGTATTTTTATTTATTTTTTTTATTAGCTAAATATTTATTTATTTATAAATAGGATAGAAAACGAATTTACCGCGTGAAATTTGTAGGACCCGACGTTTCGGTGACGTTGCAGCCGCCGTTGTCTAGGGTAAACTGGTTTACCCTAGACAACGGCGGCTGCAACGTCACCGAAACGTCGGGTCCTACAAATTTCACGCGGTAAATTCGTTTTCTATCCTATTTATAATGTCAAACAACCGCGATAGTCTTCGATTTCATATTTATTTATTTATTTATTTATTCATCCTATTTTTTATAGTTACATAAAAAAGATTGTGTTCATTTTTTTTAACACATTTTAAAAGAATACATATGAAGAAAATCGCGAAAGGGCATTAACTTGTCAGGATTACATCACCCCACTAGGTATACGCCTGTGTTGGGGTGATGGATATAAAGTTCTGTGGTATTATTTGCTGAGCCTGTAGCCTTGCCTCCTGTCCTTCTTCTGTCTTAAAAAAAAAAAAAAAACAATACGTAATATAATTTAGCTTAATATAATATAACATATTACAATATAATATAATATCATATGTTATAACATATAAAATAATGTAGCATATTTATATATAATAGTATAATAGTATAACATAATAAAATATAACATAATATAATCTGTATATCTGTATACATATCCATAATTTACATCTACATATCATATAATCTGTGGTTAGAAATAAAATATTTTAATATATCATACTTTCGCATTCTTCTCTAGTATAATTTGAGAGCCAATGAGACACCCGTCTCTTGAACTGGTTGTCGGTTATGTTTAAGTTATATACAGCATATTCATTTTATAAAAGAACATTTTATAAATTAACTTTATTATAGCCATTAATACAATTCAAATTAGCAAATAATATAAAGCACCTATTTAAAAGATAATAATTTTATAACCTTTTTTTTTAAGAAAAAAGGAAAAAGAAGCATTTCTAAATTTAAATGTATAAGTACAATAGGGGAATGGAAATGGAAGGGAGGAATTGTTATATCGGGGATCTCTTCCCACGATAGGAGCAAAAAACGTGTTGATCATGTGCCTGTATCGTTCGGAATTTACATTGATTGCTTGAACATTTTCTTTCTCAAAGAAAAACGGACCAATGACGCTGCTGACGGACACGGCCCGGTGGCATAGACACGGCCCGGTGGCATAGTGGTTAGGTCGCCTGATCTTACATTGTAAGGTCCCGGGTTCGATTCCCGGCTGGGTCACCATTTTCCGTTGGGATCTAATTAACGGAATTGCATTTTCAATTCTGTCGATGGAATGCAATAACAAGACACACACACTTACAGACATGTTACACGCACACATACATATAACACGTCATAGTAGGGTTGGTTGTAAGAGATTGTCATATGACAATAAACCCGCCCATTATGACATTTCACAATAAAGAGTATAAACAAACAAACAAACATTGCACACCATAATCACCTTTGGGCTATGTAACTGTCTTTGATAACTCTCTTTCGGAATCGACGGGGATCAATATCTGCAGTTTTGCTTGTTCACATACCATTCCGAGTGAAAATATGCCTCATCGCTGAAGATGGTCGTTACATACAGACTTTACGTACAAGACGTTATTAAGCCTGCACTGAGTAGGAAAAACTTCCAAAATACTGTCAGCACAAGTTTTTCTTAAAGCATAATAATTGTCTTTCAAAGCTTGCACTAATTGGATTTTATAAGGATGAAAATGTATTTTATTTTCATTATTAGGTGAAGCGTCGACTTAGAAATACCCAAAACTGCAGAGTGCTTACCTAGAGATCGTCTTGGATCTGCATGAACTGTATCACTCACTCGATTTTTTTTCTTCAATTGAAACAGTAAGCGCCAGTCCTGGAATTGGTTAGTTGAGGGGAGAACCTATTTCACAGATCTTCTTTAACCACTTTTTCAACAGATTATCACTTGGACCTGCTCTTTGTCGGTCAATAGTGTAAAGGGAACAAAACTTTCGAAGGGCTGCAGAATACGAATCGTCACTCTTGAAGTAAGCTTCGATTGCAAACGTTCCATCGGGACTGCAAAATCCGTGCGTCTGGCGTGTCGATCGAGACCACTCCGCGTTACGCGTTACTGCGTAATTCAAATTTGAAATTTGAACTTTCTAACTGGACACCCTGTTTTATCAAGCTACATGTGGAAACATTATGGTTAGAAAAAATATTGCAGTATATTTAGTTATATTTGCAGTAAAATGTTGGTTTCTCTGAATAGCTGGAATAATATGAAACTTCAGAAAAAGAATAGTTTATTTTTGCTTAACAGTTTGCTGATGTTTCTACAATGAATTTTAATTATTTTATAAATCATTTGCAAAGTCTTAAAAACTGTAATTTAAATCTCGAAATAGACTTATATTCTATCGATTAACTATTATTTCTTATGATCAGACGACCTAAGAAACTTTAATTTTTGACTAGGATAGGTTTCTAACTAAATATAATAAAATACTGGATATGTAGCTGCTTATAATTACTGCTTATAACAAATCATTTTATAACTCATCCGCTGATGAAAATCAATCAATCTATAAGTTGATCAATTATTTTTTTTGCAAATATTTTCAACATGGATTTCAAAGAGCAGTCGCTAACGTTATTTAGCATTGATAAAACTTTTCTATAACTGCTGTCTTTGAAAATGAGGTATTCTTCATTTAAATTTAAATCTTTGTAAAGGATTTTCACTTTCATCATACTGGCGTCGTCATTTTTGCCATAGTTTAGCATCAGCGTGCTTTTTTGTTCTTCGGTGGATTTTTCTAGGGCCATGACCAAAAACCACGTCACCGCTCCTTGTTTGATATCGGAGCTAGTTACGCCAGATATGCAGGGTTCTACGAAACAGTCTATATAATCGTTGTTAACTTGAGCGAAGAAACCTATTTCGTCGAGTATATCTTCGATTTCGGCTTTATTTATTTCTGTGTATTTGTCAGCTAGAACCATGGCACAATAGACTATACAGTTGGTGGCACTTGTAGATTTCTTTTTAATTATGGACTTAAAGGTTCGCATCGACATGTTTTTCCAAGAATTTTCATTTACTATTTTCATGTTTTGATCGAGCATCTGGCCTATGAAGTAGCCATACGTCATCTGCAAATTATAAAAAATAATTAAAGTAATTTATTTCACTACCTATGCATTATAATAAGAAGTATAAAACTATACTGGAGGTGTTGAAAGATATATAATATTGATAGAGAATAATAATAATAATAATAATAATAATAATAATAATAAAACTCTTTATTCTTAAGAAAAGGCGAGCTTATTGCCTGCAGGCAATATTTTAGAGCTAACCTATACTATTGTAAGAACATTATTTGCGAGTAGACTACATAACTTAACCTATATAAAGAGTATGACAAATAAAATATTGGAGGATAGAAAGAAGTATATACTTTACTCTTTGTGGGCACAGATTTGCCACATCAAAATAATCTAACACCTATAAGGACGCTAAAGTTTTAAAAGGAGGGGAATGGGAGGGGAAAGGGAATTTATTTGGAGGATTTCAAATGCTCTCTGAGTCTGTTTTTAAAAGTTGTTATGCTTGGCGCGGTTCTCACATTTTTCGGCGGACACAGTTAAAAGACTGATATTTAATACGCTAATTTAGAGTCGTTGGGTGAATATAAAAATGTTAGGGGCTGTATTTAAATGTTAATATTTTAAATTACAATTGAAGGCTGCTAGAAACTGTAAATTATTAAAAATAATAGAAGTTGTTTATTTCATTAATAATGAATGATAATATTAAATAAAATAATGCATGAAAAAATAAATAAATACACAGAAACTAGATCTGCTAACTACAACGGGCGAACCCCATACTAGTTTTAAACATACACTCAAGAATGCTTTTAAGAGTATGTGTGTCAGTACCTTTACCGCCTGGAACTAAGAAATTGACTCTGCAGGTAGCCTCGCGACCTCACTGCTAGATTTGGCCGGATTTCTTACTCCCCCCGTTTGATCACTGGTCCGAAGACACTTGCGCAGTCTCTACCTGATGTTCATTCAGCAATTAAACAATACCAATTTATCGCGGTCCATGGCGTCCTGCCCGCCTGCACACAGGATCGGGTGGCCAATGGTCGTTCCGATAAAGGTCGAACTCATCCACCCCCGTGATTAGGAAACGTCTAAGAGCATTTCAATAGCATTTATTCGCCAGAGTACCCAGTGGATAGGATGACGCCGCAAGGTGAGCAAACCGCCCAGGAGCGCCGGAAGGGCATCACCCAGGCGCAGTGATCCACCATGACATGATAGAGGAAACAGTTTCCTTACCGGGTTCGGCCTTCTTTGAGGAGGCTACACGATAAAATTTGAAACATGAGTTGAGCCTACCAGAGATAACGAGCAGGATTTAATGTATTAACTGCACATTAACCGTTAACTTCCTAAATACAGTATACATTCCATATATGCACTCACCGTAATGGAAGATGGGTAAAATAAGAATAAGCGGTAATGAAAATATATATGAATATTTTTGAAAGCTCTGAATAGTATTATTTGAATAGTACTTTTAAAAACTTTGAAAAATAATATTTTTGAAAGCTGCTATAGTTATACTTACATTATCTATAATGCTCAATAAATTAGTACAGTAAGGTGTTCCATCGTAATAGTACTTCATCATTTTGTTGACTAATAACATCAAAAAGATGCCTTGATTGACTGCTCCTAAGCCAACATCTGGATTTCTATACCAACAAGGCAAACCTCTCCTGTAATCTGAATCATCTGTTATATCATCCAGTATGTTTAACGCAGCAATTTCCTAAACAAGAACATACATATATTTTACCCACAGAAAAAGATATCTTTTGTATATTCCTTTGGCAGCTAAAAAGGCAACTCCCTGCTATCTCATGTTTATCATAATCTGTCTTTTATTTAGTTTTATATTTTTATGTTTTTTTCTTGTTTAATATTAGCATTAATTTAGTTATGTAGTCATTTATTTTTAGACTCTAGCTTTAATATTAAAGGGCGAATTGGATTCATCTGTAATGCCCTTGAATACTATTTGAAACTAATAAATAAAAAAAGAAATAAATATGAAAAAGAAAAAAAAGACACTACTGCCGTTACAAAACTATTTTTCTTAATATTTATTACGGGTTTTTTATGAAATGTTGTTGTTTATATATGAATATTGTGGTTTATATTATATTTCCGGTATGTACTTAATCACGATATATTTTTGTTAATTTATTTATATTTGGACATTTTGGACCACTACGTACTTGATGTTTGGCCAGTTATGGTACATTTTGTATAATTTATATTGCTAAATTAATATTTCATATACTTCTATTCATTACTGGCCCTACCTTCTGTTGAACAGAAGAAAAAAAAAATATTGTCAAATGATACTGTCTTATGACCAGCACGTAACATGGCGAATTACATCGAGGACGCTGTTTTCCCCTTTTTTTTATTGTCCACAAGGCTGATGCCGTTTCGTTCACAAGGCTTTTTTTTTATTGTCCACAAGGCTTGTTGCCTATCGGCAACATCTTCTAGGTGGGAATTTATAGCTTCACGCAGTATAAACACTCAGGCGGTCACCCATCCGAGAATTGACCGCGCGCAACGCTTCTTAACTTCGGTATCAACGAGGAGAACCGGTGTCAACGCGGCTACGTACGCTACAAATGAGAGCATCTTATATGAGAGCAACGGCACGTCGCACTTATCCTCTGACATGACGATTCTAACACTAGCACACACTTCGAAATCGGTTCATTCTTTTGGAAGTTATGGTTTAACCCTCCAACTTAATAAAGAAACAGAAAACATACATATATAAAATCTGAACACCTAATTTTTCTTTTTTGTCTTGTAGTCGTGTAAAAATAATATCCTTTATCTTTCTTGATTAAAATGAAACATATTATGCCTATTGTCTACGCGAATTCCCGGCCCACTTATCATCTCCTGATATTAATATCAAACAAATATCAAACAAACAATAAACCAACGAAAGTAAGCGGGATACAAAATAGGCAACTTACCAATTCTGCGCACCATCCGAGCAAATACACTGAAAGCATTTTGTCATGAGTAATGTTTTCTGGTTTTTCAAGGATTTTGTATGACTGGAATAATAGTGCCGGTCTCGTCTTTCTACCTCCAGTGAGATTATAGCTTAAAACCTGTAAGTGAATAGAGAGTACAAAAATAAAGCAATTAAACTTCCTCGATACAACGAAAGTGATTAGGGATTGTTTATCTTAATACGCGTTTTGCTAGATAAACGTAGGAACAGACAAACGTAATGTCATAAAAAAAATACGTGTGGCACTCGGGGACTGCCGCGGTAAAGCTATTGCATAGCATTTTTAACAACCTATGCAATTATAATTATTTACTTATTTTATTTTTTTCTGATATCAGATAACTGCGATCTATCGGAAAACGTTGAAATTATTCCGAATCGTTTGCGGCTGCGGTAGCAAATGATTCGGAATAATTTAAACGTCTTCCGATAGAGCGCCGCGCACGAATTTTTTATTCGATAAAGCAAAAAAAACGAATTATTCGAAAAAATTGGTAGATAAAAAGATAGATAATTAAATTATCTTTAAAATGGTGCAGGTTTCATAATAATACGCCAGATAGTATTTGCGTAGTAGTCGTTTTTGTGTTCGGTTAGACCTAATTTCACAAATTAATTACACTATGTAATATAAACAAAATCTAAAATATTCAAATCTAAGAATATTAGGAAAATGTTCTTGTTTAACATATATTTTTTTCGAATCGTAAGCAGTACTCGCTTAGACGTAATTATCAGTTTAAAATCATTAATTTTCGTTAAGAATTTTTTTCATTCGGTCGCCGCGCTGGCCTAGGCCCGCGATAAAAGCTATGCAATAGCTTAAAAATATTTGCGCGTTCACAATACTTTCCCTAACCGTTGGTTGGCCGGGAAAGTAATAACTTAATAACTTTAAAATAGTTAAGGGAAACGAGCCGTTCTATAAAAATTATAATCCCAATATGACGCTTAGTTTGCACAACATAGTTCAGAATTAACGTCGCATGGCAAAAATGGCGATTATTTACTGGTATCCTGTGTGTCCACGTATTTCCATAAAAACTTAGTGTAAAGTGTACTAAACGGCAGTCCGTCCGGCACTATTGTATGTCTACGAATTCTAGACAACCAAGAATACACATAGACAAAAAGCACATACCAACAAAATGAAGATGCTCAGGTCGGCGAGAGGTGTAACTATGCTGGACAGGATCCGTATTGAACACATACGAGGTACCTTCAATGTTGCACCAATCGCAGATAAGATTACCGAAAACGCTGGTATGGGCATATCGAAAAACAAAGCGACGACCATATAGTACACATTGCTTTGAAACTACCTGAGCAAAACAAAGGAAGAGTCCGCCCGCCACTGACCAACATCGAAAGAGATCTCAAGAAAATCCAATTGTCTGAACCGACAACCCAAAATCGTTTGACCTGGCGTAGGAAAGTGAGGAGACCCGACCCCAAATGATGGGAATAGGAGAAGACGAAGAAGAAGATGCTTAGTTTACACATGTAGTTGATATTGATATTTTATCATGAATAAAATTTATATTAAGCTTTCTGGTATCTCAAAATCGATAAAATTTAAGATAATTTTCCTTCGCACAATTTTTAAATTCTGTATCCATCCGTTCTTTTGTGGTAGTTAGTAATATTTTTTTTTAGACTAAGATACCAAAACAAATTCTAATATTTACTTAGCCTTGATCTTGGCAATACAATATATTGTTTGGTGCCTCGGGATATGATCTAGACTACAAACGGTTTAGCATAGCTATACAACTCGTTCAACTTATAGAAAGCATGTGTTATTTTTATAAAACTTTCAAATATTTTCAATTTCAGATGTCTTGTTTGAAGAGATAGGTTAAGGATTGTCAGTTAAATAGTTTAAAATTAATATAATTAAAAGATGTTTGCATCTGCGTTATGTGCACTCTGAGGAGAGCAATGTTTAGCAGGTAGAGAAGTTCACGGGCTTGGTGATCACCGTTTAGTTCACGATTTGCGGCGTTTGTTCTCATATAGTTTAGCCACAGAAGATATATCATAGTAGATATGATTTTCACTAACCGGAATCAATAAAAAAACAATTTTATTGGTATTAAAATGGAATGGAAAAGTTTGGACATTGACGGAGAGAGATTGTCAATCCGTAGATTCGCTGATACCTTCGCTCTGCTCTTCGATAACAATGGAGCCTGGAGGGACAATATCCATGATTGAAGAACTAGAGGAGGAATCCCGGAAAGTTGGATTGAAGTCGAACATCTCAAAGATAAAGATCATGGCCGATCTTCAAATAGGGCAGTACCATTTACGGGATATATATACTGAGATTATATTCAATTGAATAAATTGGATAATAGCCCTAGACATTTTTTTAACGGAAGAATATCATAACAGAAAAAATAGGTCAATGTCAGTTTGCCAGTTTCGATTTAAATTAGTAGATCAAATATGACTTAGGCATTTACGAGTAATATCGGTGGGTTTGAATTATTTTTAATTCGCTAAAAAAATATATGGGTATACCTCTCAGAAATTGGTTAACTCCTCGAGGGAGACTAATCAAGGTCAATTATATTTATTTTTTCGTCTATTTAACAAATTTGGAAGATTTTTTATTACTCCTAATGAGACAGCGCTTTTTTTTTAAAAACCACCAATTTTATAAAAAAAAATATTTTATATTCTTTTGTTTTCTTTTCAGTTTTCTATCGGTATCAAAGAAAATAATTAAAAGAATACGAAAATATTCAGTAAAAAAAAACAAGACAGCCTATAATAAAAACAAAATTATCGATATATAATTTGAAATAAATACCTATAGGTACAGCAAACACTTTTTAGAATAAGCTACCACAATTCCCGAACCGCTACTCACCTTTTCTATTATTTCTCCTGCTACTGGCGATTCATTCCCCATAACCTTTTTAACGTCGTTTAAAAAATATTTTTTAAGTTCCATGAATTTGCTAAGATCGGCATTGGGCATGAGGTGGTTTGATTCCATGTTTCTGAAAAGAAAAACAATAATAATATTTATTTCAATCAATGAATTCTGTTGTACCCATATATCTGTCGATTTTTTATTGCTTCACCCAAAATTTAGTGAGGTGTAATTCAAAAATAATAATAATTAAATTTATATAGGTTGATGAATGCATACAGTACAGTAGGCTACAATAGCACAGTAATACATATAAGCTAAAGCAGTATAGAAACTAAGCCCATTTGTTGAAATAAATACCTACTGGAAAGAGCGTTGGTATGTCGTAATTTGGAAGTTGTTATCATAATTGAATGCATACACAAAATTTTGGGTCTCTTCTGTTGACCGTTGAGGAGTCCCCTCATCGGAAGCCAACCCAGGGTATATCAGTTATGTCATAGTAGACTTAGAAGGGGCTATCATAATTAAATGCGTATACAAAATTTTGAGTCTCTGCTGTTGACCGTTGAGGAGTTCCCTCATCGGGAGCCAACCCAGGGTACATCAGCCATGTCATTGTGAAACATGGAAGTTGCTATCATAAATGGATGCGTATACAAAGTGTTGGGTCTCTGCTGTTGACCCAACATTAATTGACCCAACAGTTAATTCTAAGTTTCTAAGGAACACTTTGGTAAAGTTTTGCATAAATCGGTTCAGCAGTTATTGTGCCAAATCAAAACAAACATACAGAAAGACATACATACATACACTGCCCTCAAGAATTGTATATAGTAGTATAGATAAGCAACTTAACAATCAATCATTCTTACCTTTCAGTGCAGGGAGTTTAAAAAATGAAAGCTCATGTTTCAAGGATGAATTCAAGCAGCCGTTACTACGCGATACATTCCTGGTATTTTTTAAAAGATCGCAAACTGTCCTTGGCGCAAGCAACACAGAGAAACGCAAAATGTTACCTTTTGTGTCGAGGTAGCACTCGCGACTGACAGTACTGCGACATAGATTATTGTTGAAGCGTGCGTCTGTGTGAGTGCGTTCGTTTCGATCGTTTGTACGTAGTTTCCATACTGCTTTAGCTCATATATTTACTGTGACAATAGTGTCATACAGCATTTCTTTATACAATAAATTATCAAAATTTATTGCGTTCATTTCAATTATTTGGTTGTTTGTTTTTATTGGTTTTTTATTTTGCTCTATGCTATTGGCATTGTAATTGTTGCCTCTATGTTATTGTTATTATGCTCTATAGTCTATGTTATTGTTTTGTTTCAGTTTCACTTTATTCTATTTTGTATTCTATTTGTATCTGAGCAACAAGCTTTATCTTATATCTACATGGATGTTGGTATATCTGTCGAAGCTTAATAGACTCCGATACAGTTTGACAGATCATAATGAAAGTTGGCACATAAATATATTTTACCTTTTAACTTTATTTGTAACTCCCCACCAGATGACGCTGCAGCACATCAACTTCTATACCGCTCAACCGATCGCCATGAAAATTGGTATACATAGACATTTAAGCAGGAATACTATTTTCACGCTATTAACTTTGTTGCCACTCGCCACTAGATGGCGCTGCTGCATATCTCAACTTATATACCGCTCAACCGATAGCTATGAAAATTGGTATACATAGATATTTGAACGCGCTTAATATTTTCGCGCTATGCAACTCGCCACTAGGATCAAATTTACCGTTCCCAACGGATCACCATGAAAATTGGTATACATAGATATTTGAGAATGGATATCGCATAGGCAACGCCGGCTAATACCACTGTTTTTTTTACACAATAGCCACCTTCAACTTCGGTGTCATAAAGTGATTTCTAAATAAACGATTTCTATCTATTTTATTGAAGATATGGCAATACAAATGTGAGCCTATATCTCTATGGCGATATGTCAAGCATATTTTTATATAGTGTAAGCCTTGACATACCAGTATAGGTATATTTAGTATTCACTGGCCGAATAAAGTTTATTTATTATATTATAAAAGAAATGTATTATTATAATCTTACTTTAAAAAATCCAGATAATTATTATTCTTATCCATTTTAACTTTCAATTGATTGTATTTCGAGTATTTTAAAATCTGGCAGCAGAATATTATCGATGCACTTTAATTACTTTTTGAAACATTGGATCACACCGTTCAACTATAATGTAGATAAATCAGCCACCTATTGAAACTAAGAGCGACTAACCGACTAACCGTGCGTACCTATCTATATATGTAGGTAATTTTACGCGGAGTTAAAATGTTACTAAAAGACATGCACTTCTCAAACTTGCCTTATTTCTGACGGTGGGATTATTAGGGATAATATTTATATAGTATTTTGCACTAACATTTTGCGTTTATTTTCAAATCAGGTGTCAAGAAGAGAGTTTTAATATTATAAAGAAATGGTTTCAATATGTAACGTAAAAATATTTTCTTAACTTTTTTTTAACCTCATCAAAACTTTTTGAGAACTTTAAAAAATTAAAAAATGTAAATGAAAGAAAAAAAAAATATATGAAATTTGTGGTTTTGTATTTGGGAATGATAGCGAGTTCACATGCCCTTGTCGAATTGTTCATTTTGGTTACAGGAACAAGTCAGATAACAACAAAAAAACGAGTAAAGATAACAAATATTTAATTTTTTTAATTTATTGGGGCGAACGTTAATCTGGTCCAATGAAGGTTATTGCTCCAGATAGATTAGTTAATTAGCTAATTTAAAAAAAGAAACGTCTGTCACAATTATTCATGTAGTTGCCAAAAAATGGTATATTGGGGTGGGTGTTCCGGATAAGCCTTGAGGTACTTGACCCTTTCTTTTGGACACTTCACTTCCTGGAAGTAAACTTTTTTTTCCGGGCAGAGGGAAAGTATTGTGAACGCACGTCTGTGTGTGTGTGTGTGAGGGTGTGTGTGTGTGTGAGAGAGAGTGAGGGTGTGTGTGTAAGAGGGTGTGTGCGTGTGACCCGTGTGTATTCCTCCACGATAGAGCCCAAACGCTACATCCTATTGAGTTCAAATTTGGCATGCAGACATCAATTGAACATGGCAAGAGTTGAAAATATTTTAGTTCAAATCGGTCTACCAGGGGACGCACTAATCATACTTTAATCTCAAAATATTGAAATAAAATCTTAAAATGCGCTTCGCAGATGCCTTGTTGGGCCAAAACCCTATCGTGAAATTTTGGTTGGAATATTTCATATTTCGCCACAAGTAATTTTCAAACTCCGCCATATTTAAAAAGGCTATATTATATTGGGAAAAATACCACTTTAAAGCCAAGAAAATGCTCCAAATATAGTACGAAAATTTTACTAAATTACTGCGAAAATACTACTAAAACATTACAAAAATCTTAGGAATAAATTCGCGATTTAAATCGAACACATTCACTATCAGGGGGGGGGCATTGGCGCGCTGTGGGAGGGGGTTGGGTGGTGCGTAGGGGGGAGTGGGTACATTGTATACTTTCCGGGAAATTCTTGGGATGACCCAACCGATTTTTTTCTTTTACTTTCTTAGTTAAATGGTTCCACACTTTTCTGTTTGTTATAAAAAAAGTGAGAACCTGCATAATATTGCATGTTACTATTCTATAAGCTACCATAACAACCCAAGTCTTGCGGTACTCAATTTATATGGTATACAAAAATATTATTTAAGACTAAATATACAGGGTATCGGCATATGAAATAAAAGATTTTTGCGGTTGTTTGGTATTAAAAGAGGATTAAACAGAATTTACCACGTGAAGTTTGTAGCGCCCGTTTCGGCGATGTTGCAACCGCCGTCTTGCAACCGTTTTCCAGGGTAGACTGAAGTGCTGTCAATTGTCATCGGACCAAATCTGATCTTCAAATCTGCTCAAATAGAAGCAAGCCCAGCGAGACATTGTTTTAGATATCTATTCGAAATTGGTGATAAATTATGGAGCGAAAATGCGTCGGTTTCATTTTCTTTATATGTAGACTCGTAAATTTATAATAGCCATTGCAGCTAAAATATACCATGTTTATTTGTTCGGTAAACGGTAATAAGTCAATTATCAACCAGTGTTCACGTAGTAGTATGATTGTGTTGTAGTTTATTTCAAACTCGTTGACTAACAATAATTTGGGAGCGCCCGAGAATATTATAAGCGTTGATTGATACCAAAAGAATTACATAACTCTAGTATAAGAATAAAATGTGTTTAAACTATATAAGCGAATGCAATTTGTAAAGTTTACAAACGCTTTCCTGAGATCACTATAAGCTTTATTTTAGTTTCCAAGTTTTTGCATTGATTTTGATTTAATTAAAATATAATAACCTAAATAAGACTCTATAATTACGTTTTCTGCATCGAGAGAATTTTTTTTTAAATTTAACTAAAAATTTCATTTACACACAGAGCATGCATTCTAAAAGTATGAAAATAATTGCGAGAAATTATGAAAGTGACTTCGTAATCAGTAAAATAATTATGTCGAATAAACTATTAAATTTTGACATTTGTCATTTGTCATTTGCCACCCTGTTGAATTTCAGTATACGCCAGTGTTGCCACAACAAATACACAGTTGACAATTTGTGATCCCATTAAAGCAGAAATACGATTCTTTAGTATTATTATGTATGTTTATGTATTTTTGGTTTATAGATCAAGAGTCGGTTCCCAAAATTGTACTGTAACAAAATATATGTTAGTGTTGACTGTGTGTGACAGGATTCATCACTTATTGCATATGTTCAAAATATCAACATTTTAGTAAGTTAAAGTAGGTACTTAACAAAAACGCATCTACCTACCTATACCTATGCAATTACATACCTATGCACCTACTCACCTAGAGACGTACTTACCTACGCAAATGAAAAATAAACATTACCTCGTAAATATAATTTCGTAACGTAAATGTAAATATATATTAGTATTCTTGCCCACACCTTCTTCAAACAAATTTTCGAGGGCTTCGAACATTTTGCGTGGTATGACTGGCTTCCGAAAGGTTAAGTTTTTGTAAAATACACCAAATTATAACATGTGATATATTTTTGTAATTTTTTAATAGAAATTAAAGCCTTTATTTTTAATAAAAATCTAAGCCAGATTCAGCTTTTCTCATGGAATTTATAAATAAAATTGAAAAATGTGCTCAGAAATAAACAAGAAGAAACTTCGGCAGAGAAAGCTTCAATTACTAAATGTAATGTAATTAAGGAGGACGTATTAAGGAATTAAGATAGACCAAAAAAAAATACAGCTACCAAAAATACCAATAAAGGTTATGATGGTCTGCCATCAGTTACATCACTTTTCATATAAAACGAAAAAAAAATATTTGTTTAAAGTTAAAGCTTACGTTTAAATATATATATATTTTTATCTGGTAGAAACCAAAAGTCAATATTGGAAAAGTTATGACGTTTATTTCAGTTTGCTATGATAAGTATTCAATGGAAATATATTTTTTCTCTGACGTCACATAGTCTATCACGCACAGTGCGTGATCGCGTGACGCACTGTGCGTGACAATCAGTACGTGACGCACTGATTGCTCGTAAACTGTGCGCACGACGCGCACGACAACCACATACAATTAATATTGTAGTCAATAGTTTGCTACTTTTTTAAATTACTAACTAATAAAATAAGTCGACAAAAATTAAAAATCGATGGTGTCACTCCAAAACTTTCCAGGCAAGTATTTATTTATTTATTTATTTATTTATTTAGGTACATAGGATTAGGTATACAGGTCATTTATAGGTCATGTAATCTTATAATAATTATATAAATTATTTAATAATTAATATAGGGAGGTTTAACACATCTTACATGACCTTTACTGCCAATAGCACATCTAACTAGGCGATAATTTGGCCCGTCTCTAGATGTGCATATTTTTATGCAATTTTAAGAAATGAAGTGTTTTTTTTTAAATAAATTATTTGGACCCACCACCTGTATATACACATAAATATACCAATTTTATAAAAAAATATAGATATGTAATAAATATATACATTTATAGTTGTAATTTAATAAAATTTAATTAAGAAAAATAGATAAGTGATACTAAATAAATTGTCGTGCGTTGCAAAGAATTTGATCAGATTTTACATATCCCTTGTTAAGTAGCCATCTATTAAGGTTGGCTTTAAATATTTTTATGTTAGGATAATTTTTCATGTCTTCACTAAGGGAATTATATAATTTTGGGGCTATGTAGAATATATGTCTCTGGGCAAATGTTGTCCTGACTGACGGAATTATATAATTGATACTCGCGGACATTCTTGTGTTCAGATTGTTTTGAGTTCGGGCGTGGTCATCTCTAGATTTGTAGAATGCAAGAAGCGCTTGCTTAATGAATAACTGTTTAGCTGATAGCACATGGGATTGGGAAAATAACAAGGCAGATGGATGACGCCGGTTTTTCCTGTGAATTACTTATTCAGGGACTTATGTCATCTGAATATATATTTCATAATTGAAGTCAAGGAGCGGTTGGCGAAAACTACTTTTAATATTCGACGCAACACAACTCGCGCCATCTTATTTAATTTGCAAACGCGGGTCGCTGTGAGTCTTCAAATTCAAATTCGAAAGATTCACCCATCGCAAGCGTCGCCACTTTTAAGGGCATTACTATTAAATTAATGTATGTCGGACTTTAATATTTTTTTGGGTCACTTGTATATGTGGTACTGCAGCTAACTGTATATGAGATACTGCAACACTTGTTACCGAATTTTAAATCTCTAACTCCAATATTTCGAGTTTGAAATATAACTAGCACGCCGTCATAGATTAATTAAGAATATTACGTCTTCAATACCATAAAACGAGATGCATGACGCCAGAAATAGCCCACGTATCAACATCAATGGCGAATACATCACTGACATCCGATTTGCCGATGATGTTGTTATCATGGCGGAATCGATAGACGATCTTGACACAATGCTCAGATACCTCAATAGCGTCCCTTAACAGGTGGGTAAGACAAAAAATCATATCAAATGCCTATGTCGCACCCAGATCGGCACATGTTGGGAACGATACAATTGAAGCTGTCGACCAGTATCTTTATTTGGGTCAAGCGATCGAACTAGGCAGACTCAACTTTGACATGAAGGTCTGCCGACGAATTCAACTCCGATAGGCAACGTTTAGGAAACTACGCCATATAATCTCGCCACAAATACCGCAGAGCCTCATGACGAAAGCCTATAATCAGTGCGTATTGCCAGTGATGACATATGACACGGAGACGTGGTCGTTAACCCCTCCTATCGCGGGGTAAAAATTTAGTCGTCACTTCTGCCCGGGACAGTTTTGCGCGTGAAGTCGATGGCCTTGAGAAAAACGACCATAACTTTTAAACTACTATACAGATCGTAAAAAGAATAACTGTAAAATGATCGCATTGAAATTTGGAATTTATAATATTATAGCCTTATCTCGTCAAACAATTAAGATAATAATGAATAAATATTTAAAAAGTTGCCATTTTAAGCAGCGCGGAGCGCCCTAACCAATATTGGTTAGATACAATTTTAGCATTTGTAAGCATCTAACCAAAAATGGTTAACTCAAATAGGAAGGGTTAACTATTGGACTCTTACACAAGCTCAAAATCGCGCAAAGAACCATGGAAAGAGCTTTGCTTGGAGTTTCACAGCTTTGCTTGGAAATTCGTGCAAAAGAAATAAGGTTCCAAAAGGTTAGGCTTTTGTAAAATACACTAAATTATAACATTTGATATATAAAATCGAAGACTATCGCGGTTGTTTGACATTATAAATAGGATAGAAAACGAATTTACCGCGTGAAATTTGTAGGACCCGACGTTTCGGTGACGTTGCAGCCGCCGTTGTCTAGGGTAGACTGAAGAGCTGTCAGTCAGTTGTTTTGCGGGTAGGCCGCAAACCGCTGCCGCCACTGCGTAGGTTATAACGGTGGTGGGGGGCCGGGCTCGGAGCGCGGGAATTTTGAAAATCCGTCTTACACACAACACTCACTGTATCCTGTTTTACGTCTTTGCGTTCGGCGTTCGGCGGCGGGAACATTTTAAGAAGAGGGTTCCACGTAGAAGAGAGTTTGTAGCCGTCGTCTCTATTGAAGTTCGGAGTTCTTCTTATTTCAATGGCTTCCCGTATCATGCGAGGAAAGTAGAATTGTTCCTTGGATAGAACAATGGGATTTTGAAACTGCATCCAGTGGTTACTTCCGCTATCCAATATATGTTCGCATATCGCCGATTTTTCTCGCTGAACGTTTTTAACAGCTTTGATGTGTTCTGTCAGTCGCATGGCTATGGGCCGTTTCGTTTGTCCAACGTAGGCTAGACCGCAGCTGCATTCGACTTTATACACACCCGGGGTTTGCAGTGGTATTACATCCTTTACAGGCCTCAACAATCGAGCTATATTTTGGGTCGGTTTGAAGATCGTTTTTATATCGAATCTGTTTAGCATCGAATAAGTAAGATGTTTAGCATCGAATAATTTTTTGTTAGAAATTATA
Source organism: Micropterix aruncella (assembly GCA_944548615.1). NCBI lineage: Eukaryota > Metazoa > Arthropoda > Insecta > Lepidoptera > Micropterigidae > Micropterix > Micropterix aruncella. The sequence goes on along the minus strand of OX155966.1, from coordinate 25,612,341 downwards.
GCTTTTATTTTAAATAAAAATCTAAGCCAGATTCAGCCCTTCTCATGGAATGTATAAAAAAAATTGAAAAATGTGCTCAGAAATAAACAAGAATAGCTGACATAGCTCGTAAAATTACTAATTTGAAATAGCAATAGGCAGGCTATATAGCTCGCAGAACCGACAAACGTTGGGAAAAAAGGTTCTCCAATGCCTACCAGAAAGTGGCAGACGCGGCGTGGGCCGGTCCCCACAAGATGGACTGATGACATTGCCAAGGACGCAAGAAGTAGTTGGCTGGAGGCGGCTCAAGACCGCTCGTCATGGCATTCTATGGGGAGGCCTATGTCCAACAGTGGAGGTCTACCAGCTGATGATGATGATCGCAAAAAGAAGTCAATTTTATGTCCTAAATGAAAAAAATAATGATCAGGTATTTTAGGTTTAGCTGTGAAGTATTTTGTAAAATAATACACAAAATTTTAACAAAAAAAAACCGACTCCATTTTTTTTTATAACTGCAGCACCCGTGTCATGAACTTAGAACGAGCTATCATAATTAAATGAGTATACAAAATTTTGTGTCTGTGCTGTTGACCGTTGAGGAGTTTCCTCTTTGGAAGCCAACCCTGAGTGCCGCGATCCTGTCTTGGTGAAACTTAGAACGGGCTGTCGTAATTTAATGCATATTCAACATTTCTTGTCAGTCGGTACTGGTGACCGTTAAGGAGTCACTTCGTAGGGAGCCAACCCTAGGTGCAGCAACCATGTCATGATAAAACTTAGAACGGGCTATCATAACTGAATGACTATACAAATTTTCGTGTCTGTGCTGTTGACCGTTGAGGAGTCCCCTCGTCGGGAGCCAACCCAGGTTGTAGAATCAGCTTTAGCTTACCATAAAAAAAATATTTATTTTTATAAAAAAGAAATTATTTATACATTATTTATACAATAGACCTGCTACCTCAGAAAACCCCGTAATACAATTCTAGCGGGGTCAAATCGCACGATCTAGTTGGCCAATTTATGTAATTTCAGCAAGAGATAACCATGCACTAAGCCGGGGCGCGCACTTGCGGCCTGGCCCGAGATCCTACGAAATGTATGAAATCGTCATTAACCGAGCGCACTGCGCCACGCGGACAAAGTGCGCGCGCCGGCCGGCGATTCCATACATTTCGTAGTATATGCTGGCCGCCGCGGCCAGGGCGCAAGTGCGCGCCTCGGTTTAAGAACACTCATTTCGATAATATGGTTTTAATGTGCTGCTAAATCTTGCCATGGTGATTCGGTATCAGTGGCTGAATAATAAACAACGGATTTGACATTTGACGCTGCCAAAACAACATGGCCGCCACACACTGTCAACATCGACCCGACCTTTTTAAAAAAACCTGTAGGGGCCTACGGCCCTACATACCCACAACAAAAAGTTAATTTCACAGAACAGAAAACTGCAGACTCGCTCAAACTTGCACGAGCAGCTACAGTTAATTTCCAGCTAAATTTGGCAAATATTGCCCAGGCAAGCGACACATGCGTCACCCCACTCGTAGCTATTGCATCACCGATCACCCTATAAAACGCAGTACATTGCATTCGATGAATATCATTCCTTTGGCAGACAGTTGCCCCTCTACATCATTACTTCGGCAGACAGTTACCGCGCTCTACACATCGTCCCCTCAGCGGACAGATATCTCGACTACACACTTCACTCCTCGTCTACATACGCACCGCCACGTCTTCACCTCGCGCCCACACTACAACACAACGGCAAAAGTAACTCAAGGCGTTAAGAATTGGCGACTTCGATTCACTTCTCTTCAATCTTCTGAATAAACTCTTCTACACGGACAACTGCGACTCTCATTAACGGAGCAACCTTCATGCTGAGAACCACCCTTCGCTCACAAGCAATTGGAGTCTAGTGAAGGGTGGCCATCCTCACAGTTATTAATTATAAAACTTTCTCTTTCTTTTTCACTTTCTATCTCATAACTTCCTTTTTTCCTTCGTTTAGGTTTCAAGTCTGTTATATTCGCCTTTAGGATTCATGTCACTGACGATTTTAATATTAGAAGAGCGTTAATATTAGAATACATATAAAAGCAATTTAGTTTTATGAGCATTTTGTTACGACATTTAAATAATTTATTTTATTCTTAGAGCCCTATCTACCCTAGAACTGGTTATTCCTATCAAATTAGCATTACGTGAGATTTTGCTCTTCGGTTTCTGTTGTTTTTGTAGTCAAAATAAATGTTGTATAGAGTAGATATTAATTCTAAGCAAAATATATTTAAAAAAAAACCTTGTTATAAATAAATTTATTAGAGAGTGTTTACCAAAATACTCGTTTTGGTAGATAAACGTAAGTCATGAATAAACAAACGTATGGGATATCTATACTAAGAAAATATTCAATTGAATAAAATGGACAATAGCTCCAGACATTTTTATTACCGGAAGAATATCGTATTAGTATGCTGTAAGACCCCGTTTATTTATGTAGAATTAGGTCAATGGCTTAGTTTACCTACGAGCTTCAATTTGGATGCAAGATCAAATGCAACTTAGAAATATACGGGACATATCGGTGGGTAACTATTTCGAACTATTTTAAAATATGGGTATACCTCCCAGAAATGTATATATTCATTTATATACATTTTAATTACTTTAAACACCTTTAAAAAATATTTTTTTACTAATATTGATATCAATTTGTATTTATTTACAGTTATTCATATTAATAATTCAAAATGTAAAATGAAAATTCATTAAGTATAATGAACACGGCCGATGTATACTGCTACCGCCCAACTTAGTAGTAGGACTTGTTCCAAGTCAGAGAGCTCTCTAGTTTTGTATGTAGTTAAAAAAGGGAGCTAATGGGCCCTCTTGCAGTTAGGCCACTAAGACCCATGCGTAAGGGTCGGCCAAACTCACGGGTCAACACCCATCCGGCAGCCTTCACGCGGAATTTCGAGCCCGGGTAGGACCCTGGCCTGCGAGCCAGTTTCCCTAGGAATCGCTCTTCGGGAGCTCCTGGAGGGTTTGTGAATCGTGCGGCGTCAGCCAATCGACTATGCATTCCGACTGATGGTCGGGAGAGTCTGGAAACGGATTTGTTTCCTATAGAACGGGGGTGGTCGTTTACCTAGTGTCAGCCGCTCTTGCTATTCGGCTACCCTATACCGGGTAAAATCTGGGCAAAGGATGCCGTGGTTCACGATAGATTCGGTAGACATAGATTACAGCTACTTTGGTGAGAGGGCGCTTGATCTGCCCGCTTGGTCTGCCCGCTGGGTCAACTAACTGGTGTCGGGTGGTAAGGGTTGGTCTCTCGCGGGACATTACAAATAATTTGTAACTAATAATAACTAACTAATAATCACAATAGTGTGCTAAGTTATGACAACTTGTTATATCCTGGACTATTAATAGCATAATCTTTGAGTATTTCATATTATTCTTAAACATTTATTCAATTAAACACGATTATCTATTTTCCGTAGTCTATTTTAATTATTTCCTATTGTGATTGACAGCGCTTTAAGTGTGGATATTCCAATAACTTTATGCTTTTCTGATCTAAGAACTCCTTAGTTTTACGAGCTGTAGCAATATAAGAACTAACTGACATAATCATGTTGGAGGATATGTAACGTTTTGGGTTACCCTTACTTAGTTTGTTTATTATTTATGGTAAACGCACAGTTGTGGCTGGTTAACGTTCTACATTCTTGGGCGGTAATTGTAGATATAAATTTAATTTTAATCTGTGATAAGCAACCATGTTCTTCTTCGCTCCGCGTTAACGTACAACTAATATTGGCTTAACGTTATTTTGGAAGACCCAAATAGGTGACTGACATTTATCTTTAGGCTCATGTTATGAGAATATCCACTACTTATTGCCTTAGGCTATGCTAAAATGGCTTAAGATATTCCGCCTTAAGGGGTTGCAGTTAAGCGGTGTCGACTACAACGGGCGAATCCGTCACCCCAGGCTGGTATAACGATATGTGATCGTTCTTTCAGCCGTGGGATGAGCGTAGAAGACTTAGACAATGCCAATTTACTATCTAGCTCGGTCAACTAGCCCGCGAGAGACCAACCCTTACCGCCCGACTGCAAACCGTTAGTGAAAACCTTACTGCAAACCGAACCGAACAATCCGCGTCCAAGCCGGCCTATTTGTGGCCACTCGCGGGGGATACGGATCTCGCCGTAATTGTCGTCCGCTTCCCCTTCCCTTTCATACGGCCGTGCGGCGCTTAGCACAAAGCCTCAGCGAACTACTATCATGCTTCCGACGACGAAGGGGTATCTTACCCGCCATTGTTTCTCCGGCTCAGGCCGCGACCGTCTTTCTCTACTTTGTCCGCCTCTTTATATATAGATTTCTACGGTTGTTGCGATCTCCTATAACCTACTTTCTACTGGGACACTGGGCTGCGCTATTCATATAAATGAAAATGTTGATCGGTTGAGCTATTTGTCATTTTTTGCGTAATATTATTTGCAATTTTATTTTATAATTTTACTGCATAATGTATTGTATTGCATGAAACTGTTTATCGTGCTTTATGTGAATCGCTTATTACTTAGGTATAATTGGATGGGGTGGATGTGGTAAAACCCTGCTAGAGCCATTGTAAGTTGCGCAGAAATTTATACTCAAAATTATTCTCCGCAGACCATATCGCCATCCCAGCAATGAACTTTATGTGGAAGCTAAAGTCCTTGATTGTAGGCAACTTTTTTTAAAAACTTCCCTCTTAAAGCTATTTTTGGACAATAATTCAAATTTAGGAATAAATCAGAACCGAAGACCAACAAGACAATTTTAGAAAATAGCTTGATAATACCCAGGATTAAATCATTATTTGGACAAAGACATTACTCTTTCATTACGCCGAGATTTTACAATCTGATCAATATGGAAATGAAAATGAATTTGACATTTATTGTACTCAAAAATAAAATAAAGGAATGGTTCTCGAGTCATACATCAAATTTTCGAAATTATAGTTTAATAAAACTTAGGTGCACAAATTAATAATATATTTTTAAATAGTATGTATGTTGAATATATTTAAACATTCAACTAATTACCAATTCATTTTGTTGTTATATATTGTTTTGACGATGAATTGTCCTTTTTTTTTGACTAGGTATTTTATATTAATTTTTATATTTCTTAACATATATTTAATATTACTTATTGTTTTTTTTATTATAGGTTTATCTTACTCTTTACTTTAGTTTTATGTCAATTCTGTTTGTCTCACTCTATTTGATTGTTTTTTTTATTTTTGAGGATCATATTTCAGGGCAATTTAGTTTTATGAGCATTTTAATAAAACTTTCATACAATTTATTGTAAAATTAGAGTCATGTCCATCCTAGAACGGGCTAGTCCCAGTAGGGTGACAAAATCAAATAAGCAAAAGGTTAAGGTTCTGCCATTTATAAGCAAAAACAATGTTTTATAGTAATTAGTTCTTAAATAAATAAATGTGGTTTAATTTTTTTTATATATTTTATCGATAAATCATTTTTTTTATTATGTTATTATTATTTCTTTGTTATAATTACAATTATTAGTTTATTTTAATTTATTGAGAAGATAAATAAAAAAATAAAAAAATAGTATAGATTAAGTCCCCACTAGAATATGCAATATCAAAGCAATTTTTAATCCCCTATATAAAATTCCTAAAACCTAAGGTCCTGTTTCTCGAAAGTATCGAAATTCATTTGCAGGGTAATAAAAACGACTTGTTAAACAATGGTGGTCATTTCAATAGGTTTTTAAATCGTATGTTAAATCTGTAACAATAATAAATTATAAATTCAATCGAAGTTGCGATGGATGCCACCAACCGGATCGGGCCACATTATTATTATTATTATTATTTTGTAGAATGATTATTTTTATTTTATTATGATTGTGATGTAGTAACGTGGTATTTTACAATTATTCAGTCGTACAGAATCTGCCATTTAGGCGTACGATATTTTTTTTAAAGCAAGATTTCTTACTGAATTTCTTATTTAAAAATCATAAAAGTTATGTATGTAGTTTGTTAAGTTTATGTAGGTATTTAAAATTATCTCAGTAATACAATTTAAAATTAAGAAAAACATAAATCGTTCTCAACTTTAACTTACTGCGGACTGTTTACATGGCACTGCCACATACTCTTATTATATATGGAGAAATCTGTTGAGATGGCAAGAACAAATCTTGAACCACTGGCCAAAGCACAAAAGGCTTTGCTCAGAGTTCTTTTAAAATGGTTTTAAAATATACAAGTGATTTTAAATATGTGAACGCTATATTATTAAAGTCTTTATACAAATAAATTATTTTTTAAGCTTGGTAATAACTTTTCAAAAATAATTAAAATTACATATTTTTACAACAACGTATATTTTTTATTCGGGTAAATGCCTACTCTACTATTCATTTTCACATGCTGAATCAGTGAAATTTACCTGTTTGAAAAGTTTTAGAGCCTCCTTTGAGAACTCCAGCTTTTTATTTTTTTTAGGACGCATATTTGTCACGAAAAAAACAAAGGTCAATATTTTTTTCAGTAAACTTTTAAAAAAAAGTGTTAAATGTTTTTTATATAGAGTTATTTAAAGAAACCTATAGGTTTAATATGACAAATTTCACTTTGAGCAGAAATGAATAGAACATATTTGAAAACATCAATATGTATGTACCTAAGCGTTTTTCTTACCGTAAAAATAGTTAGTAATTCAATTAATAACATATAAGAATTTGTTATATATAATCTATATAACTCAAACTTCAATTTTGATAACGATTTTTTCAGCAAAAATTACAGGAAATGCCAAAAAAATAAAATTCAAATTTCATTGACAACCGAGTGTAGAAAACAACGACGACGTGCGTGAAAAGCGAAGGCGGATTTTCAGATCCCAGAACTTCTTAATGTTTGGTAAATAATAGGTATATTTATATCAGATATTACCTACCTAATAAACATATTATCTATTATTGTAGATTCAAATTAGTAATTTGATTTATGGCCATGTTTGCAGACTAAATACTGCATAGTGCGGCGTCTCCAATCCCGCTCGCAACGTCTCCGCAGCAGGTCTCTGGTTGACTGGAACTCGGCAGATATGATGATGAAGGCGGCTGCCACTGACGCTCTCCCATCCGTTTAGGTGGGGATGAGCGAAGAAGTATTTTCGTATAACCGAAGTGCTATGAGGTGCTCGTCGATGGGCGGAGTACGTCTAGCAGGTTAGTTGATCTCTTGATTAAGTATATCCCGACAATCCTGTGACGTTCTAGGGCAGGGGTCTTCAACCTTTTTGAAGGTCAAGGGCCGATAATACTTTGATTTTGGTTCGGCGGGCCGCAACACAAACAAAATATTCCAATATGAACGTAAGTAATTGAAGAACAATAATCGTTGAAGTTATTTATTATACAATTTTACCAACAAAAAATATTTTAATAAAATCAATCAATCAATAATATGTTTGACATTGTTTAATCTTAACTATTTTATCAATATCTGCCCCTATAGTGGTCGTTGCAATTCTCAAACTGCTCTCAAGGTTGCAAGTTGCAATGTGTTTTCTATTCAACTCTACCAAACGAGTGTGTCTGTTGCAACCCGCCGTAGTAGTACAACTGCGGGCGGGGGCGGGCGCGAGCGGGCCGCCAAGAACGCCACCGCGGGCCGCGGGTTGAAGACTCATGTTCTATGGGGTAGGGCGGAGAGCGCTCAGATTGAATCCATTGAGGAGATCCCCATTAAAAACGCAACAAAACGCGATTAAAGGTCCAGCAAGACGACGTCCAGCAAGACGACGCAGACCAAGCAGCGCAGACCACAGAAGAGAAATAACTTGGCTCTCATGGTTTAGTTTCGATCTTAACCTTTACGTACACGGATTAAAAAAAAATAACAAACAAAAATAATATTTTTTTTTATTAGAGTTCTGAAACAAGGATCTTTAGTCAGCACCTCCTCGTCTTCTGAATATTATTCAAAAAGTAAATTAATATCCACACTTACCTAAACTTTACACTAAGAAAATAAAACGACACGGAAATACGCATGTTTCAATAAAGATTACGTTTTTTATTTATTTCAGGAAAACACATATTATGATTATAGAGAATTACAAAATTGTAAATCTTCAAAAATGTAAAACCAGTTACGGATTTCAATTCTGGTAGTTTTTAGTAATTTTTTTCCCATTTCTTAATACAAGACATATTACAATATTGCTTGAGAGTTGGGTGCGTATGTGTATATTTGCTGGGAGAATAAAGCCGATGGTGGAAGTGTGTGTGTATGTGAGTGAGTGTGTATGTGAGAGAGAGTGTGAGTATGCCTGCATCTGTGAGTGTGTGTGTGGGTTCGTAGTTAATTGTGTATTTATACTATATTTTATATTATATTGTATTTATATACTACAATACATTTTATTTTATTGTGTAGTAAGCAAGAAGATATGATAAATATTAAATAAATTGCATTAATAAATGGTCTAACCTCCATTGCAAATAATATTGATATCAGTATCCTATATCCTAAGGATATATAAATAATACTATTGTCTTAACTCAAACCGCAATAACTCGGACTGTGGTTCATACGTATGAATAACCATGACGCCTACGGTGTGGGAGTGCCCGCACTTACCTAGTCGTAATGTCAAAATATAATGTTATTTTATTACGTCTCGACCTTAGTATCTCGCTTCTAACGTGGCAGCATGTGGTAGTATACGTACGGTTATAGTCGGACACATAAATCATGTTGAAACTACAGTATTCTTTTATTTCCGTATTAGTCGCTAGGAAATGTTGATACATATATTCGCGTAATGGAGTTTAAACAAATTTCCTTGTAATTCAACAAAATTACGAATAAAATATCGTTATTCTGTATAAATTCGTAATAACAAAATGGTGATGTAAGAAACAATCTAATATTTTCCTCAGTGTAACCATAATAGTCCGCTGTCAGCTTACTACGAATAGAGATAGTCGTCAGTAATCTTCGTATAAATATTATAGTAGTAAAACTGCATAAGTGTTTTTATATAATAAAGCTATTTACAAAAAAATACGATTTACAATTAAAACATTAAACTAAATTACGTAAACTACAGAGAGAAATTAAACTCTTATACGATGATGTTTATTGTCCGATGTCGCCCAACTAAGCATAGCTTGAGCGTGGGCGGGCATTCTACAACACAGGGGTCGATTGCGTTTATTCGTGAACTAAAATCGGAAATGAATTCGTCTGAACGTGACAGGGCAATACGCAAGAGCGGAATGTGAAATGTACGGTTGTCACTTTTTCGCATTAAAACTACCCAAAAATGAAGCATCTGAATAACACCGCACGAAACGTTTTCAAATCTATTCGGACGGGTATAAGTTCGACAGGTAGTTTTTATCGACGATCGTTCGTTTCATATTCCGTTCTTACTTATTGCTCTATCTCGTTCGCTTGAATTAATTTTAGTTTTAGCTCACAAAGAAATCGGGCCTACATTGTACATTAATTAATATAATTTTGTTTTAAAAAGAGAAGTAAATAGGTAAAATTAAAAAAATAAGGAATGTAAATGATAAGGAAGTAAATGATGGAAATGTAAGGAAGTAAAATGATTTAAAACATGGTAGTTAAAAATAATCAATTTAAAATAATCGTAATCAAATAATAACATAATATGCATATTATGTAAAAAATAAATTTAACCAGATATTAAAAACACAACAAAATACAATTTAAAAAAAAAACCTTTAAAAAAATCAAAAAACCGTAATCATTACCGTCATACTGAAATCATATTCAGTTATAACAAATAGCAGGCATCAGTTATAACAATAATTTAATAATACGTAATTTATTACATATAATTTAAAGATACGTAATTTAATACTTAATGACGCCATAGGCGCCAAAGCTGGCGTTTGTGCATTTGAAATCAGCTGAAACAAAAGTAAGTCGTGACTTTCAAACGGAGACGTGGCTTTCAAATTGAACGCTAACAACTGTATGAGGCTGTTTTAGCCACGCGAAGCGAAGGCGTAGCTTTTAGAGTTAGAATGTGGCTCACGCCACATATATTCATACATACATACCAACCGCCCGCCTATTAGAGAGATAACAAATAACTGTCGGGGTAACAAGCAATAAGAAGGATTTATTGGGAGGGACGAGGGACAGGGAAAGCGACAAAGTAAGGATTTAATCCAAAGTTTATTAACTGTCCTCATATTATGACAGCTTCGTACATATTTCTTCTGATATTCTCTCGGGTAGCTCGTTATCAAGCCCGGCCCTGAGGTACGTGAGCTCACTGAATCAGTTTTTGATTTGGTGCCCACTAAAGAAACTATGATATCAACTTTTTTTATAATCAATACTTATTTACAAACGGAGCCATAGGTTGAGTTTTTTTTATTAAAAAAACTAATCCAATAACTGTATTTCAGGGGTAGATATTCAATTCAATACATAAGTTTGTTTTATCAAAAAAAAAAAAAAAATATATTGGTAACAATTAACGACAAATGATACTACATCGATTTTATATTTCATACCATATATATCTTCACGATATTATCGGTAATTATTATAGTTTTTAGGAATGCGTATCTTTCTTTTATTTTTTAAGATTATTTTAATGCTTTAACCCATCGGACGCCAACAGTGTCTTTAGGCATTTTGCGTCGTTTGACAGATCCGCGCGTAGCCGTTTCGGCCACCCCCCATATACCTATCTTATATCTTCTATATATATAAAAACAAAGTCGGGTTTGTTCGAACACGTATAGCTCGAGAACAGCTGACCGATTTTAATAGTTTTTTATTTGTTGTATTTGTCTCCGTCCCGAATAGCACAATAATTATATAAAAACATTGGATAATTACGAAAAAAATAAATAAAATCATCAGAAGAAAAATAAATAACTTCATCAAGTTCATACGGTAAACTCTCCCCTCAAATTAAAGAAAGTATTTAAATAAAGGTTTCGAATCGACAAGATATATCCACAATATTCGGACCACAATTATTATATATGTAGTTTAATTCAATCATGTCATGCTGACACGCGATAATAATAAATAAATACAAACGGAGCTGCCATGGAATTCACCGACCGGAGTCGGGCCCATCATAATACTATTTTTTTACACTTCTGGGGGGTGAGCAGTGGATTCCGGACTTACGAACCGGCTGTGGTAGGTTTAGGACAGCTGTCTTGCCACATGTGAGCGTTCACCTTACCACCCATTCACTCCCCCTTCGAAGCCAACTTACTTAACTTACGAAGCCAATATACTTAATTTTTGTACATGTATATTTCTTTTTGGGTTATTATCTTAACCCCTCAAGCCCCGATTGGCCGATATCGGCCACAAAACGATTCAGCGTGACGGCCCCGTTTTAATTTTATTTTAATTTAATTTGTTTTATTTTATTATGTTTTATTATATTAATATGTTTCATTTTAATTATGGGTACATTGGCTTGGCAGTAATTAATGTTTTGGTGAGACAGTGTCGCAATTCAATTTTTTTACTAATTTTTACTAAAAATTTTTGGGACAGCAACTTGTCAATCGGCTGAGGGGCCGAGGCCTGAAGGGTTCAAAGTTTAAAGTACCTAGGTAACTTAATATTTATTTTGTATTCATTGTATTACTTCCATAAAATCATAAATTACGTTCAGCTAATCTGTAACACGACATTCATTGACCGTTAGGCGATACGAAGTTCGCCGGGTCAGCTAGTATAAATATATAAAATACATGACTGACAAGATTAATTACTAGGTAATATGAGGGAATTCATGAAAAATGATATTGTCAGTATTAACTTTAAAAATCGACCAAAAATTGCTGAGCAATATTTTGCGCGCAAAAGCTGGCTCTCGACCGGTTAATATTGGTTCATTTAAATATCATTATTATTTTGTAAATATTTGTGTATATTTATAATTATTGTAAATTGTACTCATTAGGATATTTGTACATCCTTTTTATATATTATTATTATATTTAACAATTTAACATTTTAAATTTTTCTTTGTTTGCCCACTAACGCCAACAAACGAAATTAAATAATCCGTTGTGTCACCCCAATACGTTCCCGGCAAGTAGTCAAGGGCTGATTTTATCTAAATATTGATTTCATAATTAAAATCGATGAGCTCTTTCTTTCAAACTGATATTCATATGAAATCAGTCCTTGATTAGTTGGCGGATAGTCTGGGGTGACACAAACGATATTGTTTTAGTGGTAGTACTACCAGATAAGCTTAGGATTCCGATATTTTGGGAAACAGCCGCTCGACTTATCAGATGATTGTCTAAAGGAGCGAGGCGTTGGGAGCAGAGTCCACCAAACGCAGACACAACAATCATTTAAAAAATATATATTTACATGATTATTTCATATCTGCGAGAGACCAAATATAACTTATTATCCTACTGTTGGATGCTATTAATATACATTAATAACAATATTGTTTTGGCAGCTAACAGCTCCGTGCAGCTTGGGCCATATGACCTGTTTGTCATTTTCGGTCGGCTCAACTTACGGTTTAACTCCCATCCGGTATCCCCCCCGAAGAGGGATAAACATGGAAAGGACTCTGTGAGCCCTGTCTCGGTTGTGTCGTTGACAGGTGGGATCGGATCCTCTTGCGAAGATCATGATGAAGATGAGCGCCCCCGACCTCCACTGTTTGCTAAAATCTGAATTGCTAAAAAATCTCCTAGCAGTATTGCCATCATTTAAAAAGCCGTTATAAGATGGATCTTTTTCTTCAATTCCAGATAAGTAGTGTAAATGAAGACGGGGATTGATTCAAAGTTCCCTGTTGACCCCTCAAGTGAATGGCGATTAGCTCGGGTTGCCTACGGCAAAATGTATATAAATTTATATTTACACACACATTTACATTTACATAGAGCGGGGTTTACTATAGAGCTATAGCATTACTATAGAGCGGATTACTATAGAGCGGCGCACATTTACATTTATATTTACATTTATATAAATTTATATACATTTTGTATACATTTTGCCGTAGGCAACCAGAATCGGTCGCCTCGCATTCGAGGGTTGACAAATTTAAATGGTGAGAAGGCTATCAAAAACAAAATTTTGTTCGTGTTAGTCTTTCATGGTGTAAACTTTTGCTTCTAAATACTGTGACCAAGGGCTTCTATCGTATCCGCGTTTAGAAATTTATATTAAAGTCTTATTCCCCTAGATTTACAAATTTTACATCATTACGCAGAGTAATATTTATTAATTCCTGCAGATTTACAGACTAATGACTTTTTGTTCTTCTTCATACGTACATGCTAAGAAAACCGTCACCTTGTAATTGTCTTACAACAGATCGCAATATATTATATTTTCTCTCTAAAAGATCTAAATTTAAATACAAAGCTAATGGCTACTCGCGGATAAGGCGTTGACCTCTTACGGGCATGTGGCAGAGCTTGACGGTAGACTGTTTTGTCCTAAGTCTTCTGCGCTCACTTCACGGGAGATAGAACAATCATATTTCATTAAAACTTCCTGAGGTGGCGGTTTCGCCCGTTGTAGTTTACAGCTCTAATATCCTATTTAGAATAACGGAATCGAAATACTTCAAACCGTCAGTCGTATTTTCGATTTTGTGCACTGTCGTGCACTGTGCAGCAGAACTTGTTATCGACCTGAAGTCAGCTGCTATTATAACGATATTTTGGTCACCCATTCCCGTTTGATACTGTCGGTAAAATGCGCCTCGGTCCGCGATAAATTCGAACTGAATTACCGCTAAAATCCGGTATAGGCCGCGCAAGCGGCTTTGAATCTGCGACTAGACGGGAAATCCGGTCCAATTTGGTAGCGAGGGCGTGAGGTCGGCCTGGTTTCACTACTCAGTACCCTGCGGTAAGTCGTTGGACTCTCACGGCCTCGTTGGCGGAGCTAGACAGTTTACTGTCTTTGACCGCCGAGTCTTCACGTTCACTTCATGGAAGATAGACCGACCTAATGTCGTTAAAACTCCCTGGGGCGACGGGTTCGACCTTTGTTTTGACACGCTCCAATTTGGGATGTTATTCAACGAACAATTTGGGTGCTCTAAATATCTTACCCCCCTTGCTCAAGCTGCTTGATTGGTGTCAGAGATTAGTCAGGCATGCCTGCTATTATAGAAGTCAGGTGCCAGAAATTTAGTAAACGCTACGCCATAATACCAAATGAGCTAATATTTTATAAAAACTATAATATACAGGTAGGTAAATATATTTTTAAATACCATAGCTTCATATAAACTATTCTTTCAATACTTTTGTGTCCAGAAAGGTTGAATTAATGGTAACTTTAATAGTTATGTTCAAAAATCTATTCTTTTAGGTTTTAATTTAATTATTATTATTTTATTCTATTAAAAACTAAAAAATATTTCAGTGACGAATTTAGCATTAACTACAGTCTATTTAGTGGCTCTCGAGTCATTTCCCCACAAAAATCCATTTTTCAACCACTGTATGCGCCTCAATCACTCAATTCTTTTCTAAAAATGTCCTTACTCAGCTCTGAAAGAAAATTCACGACACTTCCCCCAACGTCAATTTATTAAAACTCTCATAGTTTTTTTTAAATCTGAAATCGTCTTTTAATCTTGGTAACATCTGTCGTTGGACGGTTTTTATGCAAACGCAAAAATAGACTTTCCTTTGTTATTACACCGTAAGGCGGACCCCTGCATCTGCATAAACCATCCGCTCTACCTATTCGAGGTAAAACGTCATAACCGATATTTTTTGTCAAGTTTGGTTTTTATACAAAAACATTTTCTATATATAACTATTGCTTATATAACTATTCTATATATAACAATTCTATATATACATTTCTCTATATCTATAATAATATTATAAAGAGGTAAAGTTTGTGACGTTGTAGGAAGTAATCTCTGGATCTACTGAACCGATTTTGAAAAAATTTTTACCAATAGAAAGCCACATTATTTGTGAGTGTCATAGGCTATATAATAATCCGAAAAATGAAAAGACTTTTTGGTGGTAGTCGGATTTCCAATGTAAGTCGGAAAAGACGGTCCAACGAAAATGTTTCTAACTAACGCTGCCTTAACGATGAGAGATATATGATTAAGTTTTAGAGAAAATTTGTAGAGCTTGTAGAGCCTACAAAAAAGTCAGCGACAGCATATGTCTAACTTTTATATTTAAGTCACAAAAAGTAGTTTTTCAAATTAAAAACATAATATAAATTGTTAGGTCTGGTTTATTGGTCATATTATCAACAATTATGAATTATTATCAAAATAAGTAAATTTATCGTCTCAACCAAAAGACTTTTCCCTTTTACTGCATATAATTTCACTTTTACTGCATAAATGGTTAAAGAGATAAGACACTCACAAATAAGACACTCAGAAATAACGGTAATATAGTCAAATTGGCATGCAAATACATACATACATATTATGCAGTAAAAATATAACCCTTCTTTTGGCAGTCAGGAAATAAATCATAGCATTCAGTACTAACCAAACCACACTCATAATTTCATCACAAGTAAACAGTTTTACCGCCCAACGAAGTGGGCACGGGTCAGCTAGTAACTATATATAACTATTGCTTATAATTATTGCGATAAATATAAGCTTATTGATTTTCTGACGCTGATTTTAAATATGTAAATGATTTCTTTCTAGCGGGCATTAACTTCTTGTGATTACCATTTTTACTTTCCTGTCAAGAAAATTATTGTGGACGCACTTCTGTGTGTTAAGACTGTATGTCTGTGTGTATTCTCCGACGATAGTGCCGAAACGCTTCATTTGATTGAGCTGAAATTTGGTCATGGGATGAGCTGAAAAGATTGTGGTTGAAATCCGTCCACCCAGGGTTGGCTCCCGACGAGGGAACTCCTCAACGGTCAACAGCAGAGACACAAAATTTTGTATACGCATTCATTCATGATAGCAAGTTCCAAATTTCCATGACATGGGTATTCACCATTACTGGTGTACCCTGGGTTGGCTCCCGACGAGGGAACTCCTCAGCGGTCAACAGCAGAGACCCAAAATGTTGTGTAAGCATTCAATTATGATAGCAGTTTCCAAGTTTCACCAGGACATAGCTGATATACCCTGGGTTGGCTCCCAACGAGGAAAATCCCCAACGCTCAACAGCAGACACAAAATTCGAATAGTCGGAAAAGTTTAAAAAGTCTGAAAAGTCGGAAAAGTCGAAGTTGGGGGTAGTGGGGTTGTGGTAGGATTTATGATATTAATATTCAGATGAATTACAGGAAAGTCTTGGGGTGACACAACCGTTTTTTTTAATCATACGTGCATGCAATTGCAACCTAACTAAAATCTGCATCGTTTTGATTTTTTGGCGTAATACACTGCAGTTAAGGGGATCGTCCATTAATCACGTATGGCTCGAAAGGGGAGGGGGGTTTGGAAAAAATCACGAAATATCACAAAGGGGGAAGGAAGTTGTAGTGATATATCACGTGTACTTATTTTTTAAGAATGGACGTCAGCTGCTTGTGGGAAGGACGTCCCAAAACGCCGGAAACTTATAGACATACCCACGTAGGTACTCACACGTAGGAAAAATAATAATACCTACTTATATAAAATAATCGATATTAAACTTAAAAGTACTTTTTGGACACACCAATCAAAAAAAAGAAATAAAGGATATGTTTGGGGGGGGGGGGGGTTATTTATATAATATTATGAGAATAGAAAATGTTTTTTCAAAAACGCCATTAATAACGAAGTTGCGTGTCGCATAACATGCGGAAACCGGTTTCAAAGTTGAGCAGAATGGACGGTAAATGACTACGTGAAATTACAAAATTTTAACAAAAAAAAACCGACTCCAAAATCTATTATAATTGCAGCAGCCATGTCATTGTGAAACTTAGAACGGGCTATCATAATAGAATGCCTATACAAAATTTCGTACCTGTGCTGTTGACCGTTGAGGAGTTCCCTCGTTTGAAGCCAACCCTGGATGTCGCATTCCTGTCTTGGTAAAACTTAGAACGGGCTGTCGTAATTGAATGTATTTACAAAGGTCGTTTCTGTGCTGTTGACCTTTGAGTAGTCACCTCGTCGGTATCCAACCCCATTGCAGCAGCCAAATCACGGTGAAACATAGAACGGGCTATCATAACTGAATGCGTATACACAATTCCGTGTCTATGCTGTTGACCGTTAAGGAGTCCCCTCGTCGGTATCCAACCCTGGGTGCAGCAGCCATGTCATGGTAAAACTTAGAACGGGCTATCATAATTGAATGCGTATACACAATTTGGTGTCTGTTCCTTAAGGAGTCCCCTCCTTGCCAGCGGAACTGAACCAGCATGTATTTTTTTAACTTTATATGATAATATTTGAGGAGTTTCCTCAATTCCTTATGGATTCCATCATCAAAAACGGGACCAATCTAGAAGTACATCCTTTCAAATTTATTATTTTATTATTATTATTTATTCCGTGGCCGGCGATTGGGGAGGGGGTTGCCCTCGCAACCAATACGCTGCTGTCAGTGCCGCTGGATCTCGTACTCCATTCACGATTCGCTTCCATTCTTGACGATTATTTGCCACATTTCGAGCATCCCTAGCCGATAATCGTTGATTTTTAAGGTCGTCTTTGATGTTATTTAGCTAGCTTTTCTTCGGTGCCGATCGCTGAATTCTCCATTCTGTCGGACGGTCTTGCCAAACAAGTTTACGTGGCAAGCGATTATCGTTCATTCGGCAAACATAGCCGAACCATCGTAGTCGACGTTTTCGTACTTCTTCTTCGATCGTTGTTACTAGATCACAACTTTCTCTAATGGTCTCGTTTCGAATTCGGTCGCGGAGTGAGACACCGAGAATCTGTCTCAAGCATCGCATTTGGAAGACTTCGAACTAAAAAATTAAAAAAAAATCTAAACCGGTTCATAAATGACGGTGTTCTAAGGTAACAAACATAAAAATATACAACCGAAGTGATAAACACCTCCTTTTTTTGTAGTCGTTTGAAAAGAGGTCTGGTGTAATGGTATTGCTATGATATTGTCCTGGTATGATCTGAGTGAAACTCCATGACTTCCTAGTGGGTGAAAGAAGTCTTTAAGGAAATGAGGTGCTATGGGACTTTTCGGGGCTTTGTAAAGGAGTGAGAGAGGATGTGAAGCCAGTGCAGTTCATCGTAATATTTGCTTACGTGATCATATTTAAGCAAGACTAATATATAGCATATGAATTCTGTCGCCGTTCGAATTTATCAGGAATATTCTTGTATTTTGAATATTCTTTATATATTGCACATATCTTATTGATAGAACTTTGTATAGAGATCTGAATTCTACTTAGCATATGTATACATTTTGTTAGTCATAGTAAGTAACCATCTTTTACCTTGTAATGTCTGGCATGCATTATTGTAAGTATTTACCTATGACATGTAAGATGTTCAGGTTATTTATTTTAATCACAAATGACAGCTTACCTAAGACGCCCATCCCCCCCCCCCCCCTTTCCCCTTCACCTCCCCTCTTACATCCACCCCCAAAACCGTATTCCTCTTGTCACTTATTCCGTCGCTCAGTCACGCGTCGCTTGACATTCAGACACATATAAGCCGTCGCGAAACGTTTGACAAGTACGTTATCTTAACTTCCGGTTAGTTCTACTTGTCCATATCGAAGTAATAAAAAGTATTTTCGTCGTATTTTAGTGGTTTTTTCGTACTGAATCTTTAGCATTGCCGTGGTATTTAAATGGTATTTTATATGATGGAGGTGTTTAAAAAATATTCGTGTCGCTTGTATATGAGATGTTCTAATCAAATTTTCATACTATGGATTTAGCCCAACATGATTACGTGCCCACTGGTGAAACGATTTCAACCACAATTTTTTCAACTCTTGCCATGACCGAGTAATATTTAAAATCCGAGATACATTAATTAAATAAGTAAGGCCCTTAAAAGATGCGACGCTTGCGATGCGCGGTTCGTTTAAAATTCAAATTCGAAGGCTCACGACCACCCGCGTTTGAAATTTGATTTTTAAATCGAATGAGATTACGCGCGTTCGAAATTCAAATCTTCATTGCGTTGCGTCGCACATTAACAAGAATTTTCGCCAACTGCTCATCGACTTTATTTATGAAATGAATAGTCAGATGAAGTAAGTCCCTGATTACTTGCCGGTATAGCTTAGGTTCATCACAGACGATTTTTTTGTAGTATAGTACTTTCGTACTATATGCGTGTATTCGTAAAATATGTAAATCTTGGTGTATAAAGGTAATGTGCGCCTAAATGTAATGTAAAAACTTCTTAATTACCGTAATTCGCAATACATTATGGGAAAATATACCATTTACAAACACTAAAGACTCTCTTTTTTCGGTTCCGGTGAAACACCCTATTAATAACAATAGCTACAACCATAAATTTAATGAATATATTAATGCTAAATTTGCAGCTGCAATGCACAAAGCGCAAAATATGAAATCGATATATTATTGTAAAATGTCGACATCTGGCCGGAGCAGCGCACAGTGGGTCACCCAAAACAAAATATAAGCAGATACGCAATTTCCCAATAGATAATTTTGTCTTTTACTTTACCGGCCTACCAACCGACGAGAATATAAAGTAGTATGAACACACTTTTATGTGTCTGTCTGTCTGTGTGTTTGTGTGTATGTGTGTGTGTAATCCTCCACGATGCGCCCAAACGCTTCATCCGATTGAGCTGAAATTTGGCGTGCAGGCATCATTTGGTCATGGCAAGATTTGAAAAGATTGTGGTTGAAATCGGTCCACCTGTAAGCTTGCTAGTGATTCACTTCAATGTCGAAATAGTGGACTTAGTAAAATGAAATTCGGTACACGGGTACCTTCATGGGCTGAAATCACATTATGAAAATGTCAAGCAAGCAGTGTGATTCGTAGAAAGGGATCATTGCAATCGAGTGGCCAACGGGCCGTTTTTAAGGGAAGGTGACCTCAATTGATTGACTTGAAATTTGAAACGTAGGCTCCTAAGGGGCCACGTAAGCGGCGTGATTCACAAAAAGAGATCATTGCAATCGGGTGGCCAACGGGCCGTTTTTAAGCGATAGCGACCGTGGGCGATTGACTTGAAATGTGAAACGTAGACTCTTGAAATGTCAAGTAAGCGGCATGATTCATAAAGTGATTATAGCAATCGGGTGGCCAAAGGAGTGTTTTAAAGCGATGGTGACCTTGGGAAATCAAAATTTAAAACGTAGACTCCTAGGGATCGCAGGGGTGGCGTGGGGGTGGGGGCTTGTCTGCTTGCCGGCAATATATTTGGGTGACACGACCGATGTTTTTTAAACTTGGTTTTACCTTTAACAACATTCCAGAAAAAAATCTGAATAAAATCAACAGAATTACATTTAAATTCTGTTGATGGAATAAAATAACAAAATATTCTTTAAATTACACATTCGGTGGGTAGTTATTACTAATCATTATGTGTATTTATTACTACTCACTATGTGTGTAGATATTATGTGCGCAGATATTATCGCCACTCATATATGTGTAGATGTTACTTATCTACACTTTCTTCGACACCGTTAACAAAAATAGACGAGCAGTCTATTTTTGTCGGACCATATCTGTCGGACGAGGTTGAACTTTCAAATAATCGGTGTTTACGTCTGTTGTTATACATATACGCTGTAATATATTGACACATATTATTATAGGTGATATTTTATTTTCATTATTTTTTTACAAGTTCACACGTCCACCTGACGTGTAATCCCCCTCTACGACCCAGCTGACTATTTTTTTAAATATTATCTGACGTTTTTAATTTTAATCTTTTCTTGACATGTTCCTCGGCATCCCACACTCGCTTCCACAGCTACTGGGCCAGCTGACGGTAATTTTCGTCATTCGCTATAAGGCATCTAATTTCACTGTTAACCCTTGGAGTAAATGGGTATTTTCATGGATGCATCTGTCTCTTTTGCAGGATTTTCGGCGACATCGACTTAAAGTACTATAACTACGAAACTACTACACCAATCATAAAAAGAACAACTGCACAATGATTGGATTGAAATTTCGAATATAGAATATTGAAATATCATTTTGTAAAACAATTAGATAATTATGAATAAATATGAGAACGTCAAAGAAGTGAAAAAAACGCGCGACCAGATTTGGTCGACTCGTACTCAACGGATAATTGTTTCGCGACCAGATTTGGTTGACTCATACTCAACGGGTTAATATCAGTCGGAATGAAATGACTAGGTCAAAAAGACCTCTGCCTCCCAGACTATTTTGGTATGGGGTAAGAAAAAAAAAGCTTTTTATGTTAGTAAAATTTGCTACTTCGATCGATCATACACGACCCAGTGCCATAGTGGCTAGGTCGGGTTTCTGGGTTCGATTCCGGAGTCATCATATTCCTTTGAGATAAAATTTACATAAATTGCATTTCAATTATGTCGATCGAATGCAATAACAAAACACATACATATATGTTACACGCTCATATACATATCAACACTTTATAGTATGGTTGGTTGTAAGAGATGTTTTATGATAATGAACCCGCCCATTGGGATATTTTACAATAAAGATTGGAAACATACAAACAAACTTTAACAATACTTATTTTTCTTTAATATAATTGTCCGAAAGTCTGCAATTTACTATACAATGAATTTTTGTGCACGTGCTTGCAATCGTTAGGTACTAACTTACTTAGTCACTCCGAAACAAAACGAAAGATGTGTAAATACCACACTGTGTGGATAGCCAAATTTTATGGTCCGAAATAACAAATATGCGCCAATATATTTTATCTCACTCGCATGGACTTTTGTTGTTTACTGAAAATATATTGCAGCGCCTGAAAACGGCGGCGTTTTCAGTTAGAGTAAAATGCATTGCGACTACCTTTATTTATTACCGGGTTAGAGTACACACGCATAAGGAAATTTTTACGCTTAGTTGAACATTTCAGAGCAACTGACTGGAGCAAAGGAGCATTTCATAGCAAGGGATTGGCTATCCGTAACTAACAAAAGTTTTATGTCTCACATCTGCAAACGACTGGATATTGATTCATCTACTTTTGTCTAATAAATGAGGAGTCGGCGAACAAAACGATCTAGAAGAGGCAAAAAACTAAATAGCATACTTCCATTTGTTTATTTGTATATTTAGTTTTTTTAGTTGATACCTTGGCTGATTTGAATAAGATCTAGCATTTGCAATTAATTTTTCATTGCAAGATTGGGATATAATAATAAATAAAAAGAAATTTTCGTTTAGATCGTTTTGATAGCAACTGTATTCATAAATTATACCGTTTTGATTGCTACTGTTATAAAAACAGGAAATTATAACATTTTGGCATTTTTTTTTTCTTTTTTATATTTTTACATTTTTAATATTAATCTATTAAATCCTTAATTAATGAATATGTAGAAATTTCTCAAAATAATGAATATTACATAGGAAATATATGAATATGTCTTAGAACAGGCGTTGAGTGCCGAGACCGTACCGGATGACATTTTTTTCGCCATTTACACTGAACCAACTTGCACAGTAACTCACCTTACCGAAGTTATGCTCAATTGTGAATATTGCCATATGTAAATTAGGGATACCACAACAATAACAAGGAAAGGTGCTAAAAATATATATTTAGACCGTTTTGAAAGAAAACATTTTTACGGGCTATGGTTTAGCATGAGATTTAGATAATTGGGAAATTCATTGCAATTCCAAATAATCAACCATTTTCAACTAGCAATAAATCGTTTTTGAACGAAGTTGTTGAATTTTGCCTCATTTTTCTGAGGTTTCTGGGTGGTTTTGGTAGTAAATAGTTTTACCAATCGATAGAACGGCCCAAGGAACCGATTTATTTTTATTTTTTTTTTCATTTTATTTTATTTTATTTCTGGAAACATACAGCGCATACAATTGACATACGTGTGCATAAACATAATGTAGAAAAAGAGAAAAACATTACGCCGATAATCGTTTCCTATGAAATTAACAGATTTCCGCATATTACACATTTGGATTTCGGCATATTACACTTAAAAATTAATTGTAAAATAAACTAAGTACATGTTAAATAGAAAATTAAAATAGAAAACCGATAGGAGAGGTAGGGAATTGGAAGTGATTAGGAAGAAGGAGTTAGACGATGGTATGTGTATATGTATATAGATATAAATAAAGATATAAAAAGGTCTTATAGTGGATATATAGATACAGATATTTATTGATGTTTATAGATATTTTTAGATATATAATAAATATTTATAAATATTTGTAGTAGCTACTGATATGTTGCATGAAAATTATATAACTAAGAATGATAGATGTTAACAAGCTCGTTAGGTGCAATTGATTTGAATAATTCTTTAACGAACGTCGGTTGGTTGAAGTTGAAAATGTCGATGGTGGAGAAACGAGAGTCGTACGTGCACATTAGCCTATAAGCGATGGAATTTTTCCCGTAGTTGGTATTGGCACGAGAGACCTCAAAAGTGCGTGAATTACGAATTAATCGCGGAGGAACGAAAAAACGTAAGTTTTCAACAAGGTATGGACTATCTATGGTATTGTGGATAACTTTGTGTAACAGTACCATATCAGCCACAGTACGTCGGTCTTCTAGAGCTTGAATACCGAAGTGGTCCAGTCTGCTCTCGTACGTAGGAAGACCGAAGCGTCCACGATAATTGATGTGTTTTAAAAAACGCCTTTGGATACATTCTATCCTGCTTCTGTAGACCGAATATTGCGGATTCCAAATTGAGGATGCAAATTCCACGGTACTGCGAACGTAAGCGAAATTTTTCGTAAGCGATTAGATCACTTTGTTCGATGACTCCTCAAATACGCTATCCAACGTAAAAATAAAAGAGAAATCAACAACTTTGTTGACAATACCACTGAATCTGGTAAATATTATCAACCAATAAATAGTTCAGAAAAGTGCAATAAAATTGTTGCTACTACAGAGGAACAAACCGCATGAAGTACAACTGAAAGAACTAGGACGCGAGGAGATATAATAGAAACGTACAAAATGCTTCACAATTATTATAGTGCCCAAATTCGAGGACATGTATATTATTAATTTCTAACAAACAACTGCGTAGATACTCGTTTAAATTAAATAGAGCAACTGCAGCATCAAACCCCAAGAAACACCTTTTAACAAATCGTCTAGTGACTGCTTGGATTACATTGCCAAAAGAAGTGATAAGTGTTAATGGCAACAACTTTAAAAATAACTGGACATTATCTTAGATCAAAACGACACAACACTTTAAAAACAAGTGCACGTGATATTTACACATCAGCCTAGCGCTTCTATCGTGCAATATAATAATAATAAAATAAGTGATATAGGCCAAGTAATATAGACCAAGAATTAGTGATATATAAGTAATATAGGCCGAGAATTGGTGAATAATATTTCATCTAATAGAAAGACAACGTGATCTCTTTTAGCTAATTCTATAGATATTATTTGGGAGAGTGCTTCAAAATTCGTTTTTACTCCAACCAACCGTAAAAAGCCTTGCAAACCTAATGCTTAACACATATGTTTAGAACAATCCGTCAACCACTGGAACAACACGCCAGGGTTAAATCATTCCAAAGCGCTAATTAAGGCTTACGATCGTAAGACCGCCCGTGAGGCATTATCGCTAAATAGGAACAATCTACGCATACTGAAGAGCGCTCACGGGGCATTGTGGCCTGAACAAACACATGTACAACCTTCAACTCCGAGGCAAGAAAATGCCATGGGGCAGAGAAAAATCCCCTGCATCTCATGTGCGAGTGTGGCCCGCTAATGCGTAAAAGATACACCCACTTACACACAAGTTATTTAAACTTTTGAGAACCATAAGCTTGCGGTAGAGTATGGATATTTTTAATTCATAAAACTGTTAAAGGGCGATGAAAATCATATAAATGTCATTTTTTGTGAAAATCGTTTCAATAGAATTTGTAGAAATTGATGACACATAAGTGTCCCTGTGGTAGGTACATAAAGATGCAAGTTACATTTTTTTCAAAATTTTATTATTTTATTTAACTTAGAAATCATACTTTAAGAGTTCGTTGGTCATTTGCGATATTTTAAAAAAATACGGTATATTTTTACAGAGTAATATATTTTTTGCTAATATTATGATTTTGATGTCTCAATAACATGTAAAATATATAATTGATAAATTATTTTTATTCAAAAATTTATAAAATGATTTGTGAAGTTAAGGGACACATATGTCCCATGGTCCTTAAAGGGTTAAGTAATATATCAGAGTTAGCACTATTTATTGACTAGGAAAATGAATCACGAATAGTGATATTTTCTGTACCACAATGCAGCATATTGGGGCCACTTCCCATTTGACTTTAGGTAAACGATCTGTGAATACAAGGTCTAAATGGTTAAGGAAATATTTCGGAATATTCCCGTTAAAAAAAGTGCGAAAAGCAAGCGTTTTGCGATATTTTCAATTCGTAATTAAGTGTAAACTAGTCCTCGAGCAGTAAGAGATATAGATACGACGAATAAGACGTGTCAAAATGAAGGAAATACACATTGGCACATTCGGGTGAACTACACATTCGCTCAGAGAAAGCTCCATTTCAAAGCCCCAAAATTTAAAGCAAAAATTAAGATATGGATCCTTAACATGCGAACGTAGGTGATACGTCCGCTCTATTACGTCCGCCCGTGCGCAACAAAACGTATTCCGCACGTTTGTGTTCTTATGGTGTCCCGTAGCATTACATGTGTGATGTTACGGTGTAAGGTCCCGGGTTCGATTCCCAACAGGGTCACCATTTTCCGTTGGGATCTAATTAACGTAATTGCATTTTCAATTATGTCGATCGAATGCAATAACAAGACACACACTTACACACATGTTACACGCATACATACATATAAACACGTCATAGTAGGGTTGGTTGTAAGAAATTGTCACATGACAATAAACCCGCCCATTGTGAAATTTCGCAATAAAGGGTAGAAACAAACAAAGGTTACATACAAAAAGAAAAAAAAAACAAAAAACGAAACCCACAAAGCGTACGTGATTAGTAAAACTGACCCGACGATTCTAAATACAACAGGGGTCATAAATACCCATTTATGACCCCTGTTGTATTTAGAATCGTCGGGTCAGTTTTACTAATCACGTACGCTTTGTGGGTTTCGTTTTTTGTTATTTTTTTCTTTTTGTACTTAAACCTTTGTTTGTTTCTACCCTTTATTGCGAAATTTCACAATGGGCGGGTTTATTGTCATGTGACAATTTCTTACAATTTGTGACAACTATTGTGTAAAAAGTTTACTGGTATATTGTAAACAAGTATTGTTATTAAGAAATCTAATGGAAATAATCCAACGAATTTTACCTACTTTTTGAATAATAACCTAAAGTTTAAAGCCGAACGTTCAGTGATGGAACGTATGACCCTAGGTGTAACTATATAGGAATTGTGTACCCACACATATTATATAAATAAAGTGTCAATATTTTATATGTTTATAAAAATAAAATGTCATTTATTTATATCAATATTTATGTTTAAACTGTGAGATGTACCTATATTTTATTTATCTAATATGCATTTATTTGTTAAAATTTAAAAAAAAACACCTCTTCTATCAAGTCTACTTTTGATAATTAGAAATAATATTTAGAAGCTAACTTACGCCAGTTCGCAATTTTTTTTTCATAAAAGCTATCCATCTACATCAGCGATGCACAGACCTCGGCCCGCCGACACTTTGTGGGCGGCCCCCGTCCTCGAAATTATTTGAAAAATATTTTTTCAATATAGGTAGAAAACTGTGCACGCTCGCCGAGCGCCTCACCGCTACGACGTCTCGTTCGCACTTCGCAAACATTTTCAATAATGAATAATGCTAATAAATGTAAGAACCGAAATCGTCTTAACAACGAAAATCTTGAAGGCATTTTGCGCTTAGCCACTACTAAAGTGACCCCTAACATACAAAAAATTGTGTCTTCTACACAATGTCATGTATCTAACTAAGAATAAAATTTATTCTTAGTTAGATATATAGAATATTCTTAGTTAGATAATAGAATAGAATACATGCTATTCCTAGTATATTATACTGTAATATGGATAACAATGATACGTATTTGTAATCTAAAATTTTCCATTCTTTAACTATTGTATTGGCACTGATATATTTTATATTATTATTATGACATTGATACACGTGAGGTTGAATGATCCAAATTTTCAAAGAAGCAGAAAATAAATAATTATTCGAAGACCATAACCATAACATTGTTTCATAGGCCCTCCGTTAGTTGGAAGAAGGCGATGCGGCCCTCAAGTAGAAAAAGTCTGTGCATCGCTGATCTACATACTTAATTCGCAATCAGACACATGCCACTAAGGCCGTATTAGTGGCGTGTTGTTTAAAAGATATTGGCAGTTAAAAATCTTCTTGTTTTTTTTTTTTTTATTTGTATTTTTTTATTTATTTATATTTTACTCATGTCTTTAGGACTAAATTCGAGTTTAATAAAGGTTCAAATAAAAAACTAAAATATCTACAAAAGACCTCTCTTTCAATCCAATACGCTAAAACCGACTCAGACCTCTCAAGGCCCCCAACAAAGTCCCGCTCGATTTTTTCCTGTTATGACTAACATCTTATATACCTACATTGCTCCAAATTTAAAGATTACATTGTTGATCTAAACATACCTACTGCAGAATAAGAAATGTAAACACAAGAGACCCTCTGACATAGTAAAATAAGAACATCTTGCGGTGTCGACTACAACGGGCGAGCCCGTCACCACAGGACGTTTTAACGATTAGTCGTTCTGTCGCCCTGCAGTGAACGTAGAAGACTTTGGACAGTACAATCCTACGTCCAGCTACGTCACAACCCGTGAGAGTCCAACGCCTTACCGCGAGTGAGCCAGGAATAAACCCGGCGGGCTCGAGATACTCGCGCCCTCACTTCCAATTGTGACCAGATTTCTCCGGTCTCTCGATTGGTTCCGAGTTCGAGCTCGCTTGCGCGGTCCTCTCCCTTGCGAAGCGGTGAAACGGTGTGCACCGAATCTATCGCGGACCAAGGCATCCTTTGCCCGACTCTGAACCGGGATCGGATGGCCAATGGTCATTTCAAGAGCAGTCGCCGTAAGGTAGACAACCACCCCCGCTCTATAGGAAACAATACAGTTCCCAGACTCCCCCGACTGTTAGTCGGAGAGCACAGTCGATTGGCTTGCGCCGCACGGTGTGCAGACCGTCCAGGGGCGCCAGAGGTTTGATTCCCAGGGGAGACTGGTTGACCCAGTGTCCTACCCAGGATTCGCACCCCATGCGGGGAGGCCGTCGGATGGGTGTTGACCCGTGAGTGTGACCGACCCTGAACACATGGGTCATCGTGGCCAACTCATCATGGGCCCGTTAGCCCCCAGTAAAATAAGAACAGTATAACATCTCCATAGTACGCACCGATTTCGCACTCATACAAGCGCCCGTTGTCCGTAGGCTACCACTACATAGATTCTCGGGCGCCTCGGTGCTAGCCAGTCAGGGCTGTCGCGCGACAGCTAAGTATACAAAAGTGGAATGTTTTCTGTACAGGCTCTAATGCAACCTATCAGAAATTACATTTTCGTGTTTTTACATTTATTATGCATTATGAAATTACATTTACGTGGTAACGTTTATTGTTCATTTGCGTAGGTAAGTATGTGTCTAGGTAAGTAGGTGCATAGATATGTAAGTGCGTAGGTAGGTGGGTAGATGCCTTTTTGTTAAGTACCTACTTTAACTGACTAAAATGTAGGTATTTTGAACACATGCAACAAGTGATGAATGCCGTCACACAAAGTCAGCACTAACTCATATATTCTGTTACAGTACAATTTTGGGAACCGACTGTTGATCTATAAACCAAAAATACATAAACGTACATAATAATTATAAGAATTTCATTTCTGCTTTAATGGGATCACAACTTGTCAATTGTGTATTTGTTATAAATAGGATAGAAAACGAATTTACCGCGTGAAATTTGTAGGACCCGACGTTTCGGTGACGTTGCAGCCGCCGTTGTCTACCCTAGACAACGGCGGCTGCAACGTCACCGAAACGTCGGGTCCTACAAATTTCACGCGGTAAATTCGTTTTCTATCCTATTTATAATGTCAAACAACCGCGATAGTCTTCGATTTTATGTGTATTTGTTGTGGCAATCCTGGTGGTTCGGCGAAGCGTAGGTACTTATTTCGAAAACGGGGTCGAGATATCCTACTGATGTTATTTTACTATGCCTCTGATTAACAGCTAAGTATGATTAGTGAAGTAATCGGAAAAATATAAATTGTAATAAGTTACTGCTTTATGGACGACGTAAGTCTTATAAAAAATCTGTCAAAGATCCCAGTGTGAAAAATCTTCTTTTAAAAAGTTTTAAAATTCCGACGCATCTGCTACGAAATTTCTCAAACAGTCGACCAAATTGTGACGGATTCACCGCCAAGTTTCAACTCGGTATAACTTATTCTCTATGTCGTCTACATGAAAGTCTGTTCGCTGAAAGTTTGCCCCTCGCTTAATAACCTAGTCTGGGCGACTGCGGTTTGGGTCTGCGGTTTCAACTCAGTTAGGTCGTTTGCCGTCAATGTCATTCGCGGTCGACAACTCAATGAATTAAATATCATAGTTTTTATACTTTTTATGTTGTTGCATGCTCGTATATATTTGATACGGTTGCGATCTTAGTAGTACCAATCACATCATGGCAGTATTGACCTCAATCCTACCTTGTTATATCATATAAATTTGAAGCATTTATTTATTATTTAAATAATGCTTTGTATATTTTTTTATTTAAGATACTGCCCACTGTATTACAAATACAGCACATACAATGAATTACAATGATATACAGAGTGAGTTTTAATTAACTGGCATCCTTGAAGGGGGTGAATCAGTACGAGCAACTAAGCAACTTTTGATATGTTTTCTGTAAATGTCAAAGAATTTTTTTTTAAAAATTTGAAGAACTTCACTGTTTAACTGTACAAAAGTTTGAAAAGCATTAGAGCGCGCTACACCATTTATCGGTAGGTAAAATATCACTAATAAACAATATTACTACTTATTTGTGCTCGCCAGAGACACATCTCGTCAATTTTTTTTGTTATTGTGTATTGTTGTTGTAGTTTATAGTTTCAATGGATTGAAATTGAGAAAATACTTTGTATTTTATACAATTGATACGAGAATCTTGTTATTTGGGACGCTACATCCAACGATAATAGAGAAAAATCTAAAAGCTACATGTTTTTCTCTTGTCAATCTCATGTCAGGTGGAATAACATCACTGCGTCACATCGTTTGTTTTTGTATATCTACCAATATTAATTTAAAGCTCTTTAAAATAGCTCTCTGAACAACGACAACTTTTTCTTAACTCAAATCTGTCTTTAAGTTGCAATTCTTGATAGATTGTTTCTTTTTTTTTATGTTTTTTTTTATTTTTTTTTATTTTATTGTTTTTTTTTTTGCATACAATTGACATACATTGACATACAATTGACATACGTGTGCATAAACATAATGTACAAAAAAAAAAACATTACGCCGATAATCGTTTCCTACGAAAGTAACAGATTTCCGCATATTACACATTTGGATTTCAGCACATTACACTTAAAAATTAATTGTAATTAAACTAAGTTCATATTAAATATAAAATTAATATAGAAAACTGATGGGAGAGGTAGGGAATTTGAAGTGATTAGGAAGAAGGAGTTAGATGATGTTATGTGTATATGTATATAGATATAAATAAAAATATAGATAGGTCGTATAGCGGATATATAGGTACAGATATATATTGATGTTTATAGATATATATATAATAAATATGTATAGATATTTATAAATATTTGTAGAAGCTACATTCATATGTTGCATGAAAAGTATATAACTAAGTACGATCAAGCGGTATTATCAAGCTCGTTAGGAGCAATTGATTTCAATAATTCTTTAACGAACTTCGGTTGGTTGAGGTTGAAAATGTCGATGGTGGAGAAACGAGAGTCGTACGCGCACATCAGCATATAAGCCTATAGATGTTGAAAGAACGTGGCTGTAGGCAAGGTCTAACACGAAATCTATTTCTATGTCTTATGCTAGGAACTAAATCCACTATTGCCAAAACCGTGGACACGTCTTCCTCGTCGGAACTCATTATAAATAGATAAGTTACTAACAAAAATATTCTATACTCGAAAATAGCAGCGGATGGCCTGTTTGCTAAACATGATTTACTAACATGTTAGAAAAACAATATTTTATTTCTATCATGGCGCAGCGGACCCGGCTTTAGAGTTGCATGTTTTCAAACGTTTCGTGACTCCTTAATCATACCTATGTTCTACCCGGATAGATTTAAATAATGGGAGAGGCCCTGCCTACTTAGTTGGTAGTCGCAGGTGGACTTTCGTCCCACTGAGTAATCCGCTTTACGAGCGCGCCCGTGCCAGATGGTCCGCAGAGATTTTACACATGCCTACATTTTATATTGAATAAGGGAGATAAGCGATACGCGATCACATGCCGGATATTTTATCCATCTTATTGCTTTTATTCGCTAACTTAGCTAAGACTTAGATGTCGAAGGTCACCTACCTTATATAAAAGGCTCAGAATAACAAAGTTATGCCACGCCAAGAGAAGTTAATTTATATATGAAGGAATAATCCCAAACCTTTCGATATAGAGGCAACGAGTGTCTCTTTCGAAGGTGTAGTCTTTGCAGCAAATATAAACATTAAAAATACAAAACCTAATGATATTAAGAGTGAAACCTGGTTGAGAAGGCATGTTTTTAATGTTTTTGATTTTAACCAAAAAATGGATATCAATGCATGAATCTTTTACGTCACGAGCATTACCAAGTTTAAGGCCAGGCTCAAGGGATGCATCAACCTAAAACCATTAAAATAACCAACACATCTCCTACCTATCCTTCTTGCTTCCCTTTCCTGCCTTTGTGTCTTACCTTTTCAATGCGTCTTTTTTTATTTGTAACCATTTGATTATCTTTTATTATTATATTTTTTGACGCGAATACGTCTTTAAAATTGCTTCTATAGTGGAAGGCAATTCAATAAACGAATGATAACAAAATATGGGGATACAGTTTGGTGCCGCAGCTATATATCTACTATTTCCATCCAACATTTAATTACACCGCTGCATAGATAAAGGATCAAGAATTCGTTACGCTAAGTGAGGACCGATGAATCGCGCGCGCTGGACGTGAAGCGCCGCCATTTTTAGGTCATTTTGCTGCGTTTCGAGATTTCCATTTAGTATAACTTTTGACTCGGAGGAGCTACGAAATTCGTTTAGGTTTAAATTATCAGCTCTCATCAAAATCTATCTATTGTACATATAAATATTAGTGTAAAATAGTTATAGTAAATATATACGGGGTTGTAATAAAACAAATAATCTAAAATATATAATCAAAAATATATATACGCGTCAAAAAGCCAAGTACAAATATAAAGATCGTATACGGTTCGAAAGGGCTTCTCAAAAGTAACCGAATGATACCAATAAGACACCATATGGCCCAGTGAAGCAGTGCCGGGAACGTAAAAGAATGAATGTGGCCGAGCGAATCAACGACGGTGCCAGTATGACATAAGTATAAGTCTCCGATATTTCGGCACAGTTGCAAGCGCCAAAACATACATAAAATAGCGTATTTTAAATTTTATATAGATAATATTACCCGTTACGTCCACGTATGTCAGTGTTCATGACACAGCTACACCCATTTTTTCTCGTTTTCTCTCTAATTTATCATATTAATTGTTATTTTGTGTAGCGTACGCAAAGCTTATACTATACATAGGTACAATTTACTACTACTATAATATGTTAGCTGGTAGTCATTGCCTCAAAACAATAAACTCGTTTTTTTTTAATAAAATGAAGACTTGTATCACAATTATTGTTATTGTTTTTACATATTCGTCTTCTCTTAAAGCCAGCCATATTCTTGAATGTGTCATGTTTACCTCATCTCGATTTTTATCGCAATTATAGTTTTTATGAAAAATAAATAAAACCTGAACCAGATCAACCCGTTTTACGCCGATGCCAATCGAAGAGCCAACTACGCCAACTATAAATCACCATTTTACAACTTACCTTTTACACTTAAAGGTACATACTGGAGGTGCCAAACAAACTGGTTAACTTTTGACCCAAGAGAGTTATACCGGCATCAAGTGGTTCTTACTTCCATGAATTGAACATGACCCAATTGAGGACAAAACAGTCCAGTGTGTAGCTACAACGACAACCCGTAAGAGTTCAACGATGAGGACACAGCGGGCTAACCTCACTCCCTTACTACCAGATTTGGACGGATTTCTCCACCCTCCATTCTGGTCAAAGGATCGAAGTCGCTTGCGCGGCTTTTTCCCGGTGTTAGCTTTAATTCAGTTTGAATTTAGTGAGGACCGTGTAGTCCTATGCTTGCCAATATCACACGGGATCGGGTGGCCTAGGATCGTTTCAAATGTGGCTGACGTTAGGTCATAACAACCCCCGCTGCTTAGGAATCGTACGTTTCCAGACTCCCCCGGTTATTTGCCGGAGTGTACAGTCGACTGGCTAACTCCGCATGATGTGCAACTTGCCCATTACCGCCCGAGGTGTTTCCCCCAGATTGGAACATCAGATCCCACCTGTCCAAGACTGGGCTTACAGCGGCAGGCAGGTTTCACAAAGTCATTTCCAGGTTAATCTTTCTTCTAGGAGGCTACCAGATGGTAGCTGAATCGTGAGTTGAGCTGATCCATGTTCGGCTACCCGATACCGGGTGAACAGCCGGGCAAAGGATGCCGTGGTTCGGGAACCTCGGTATCGCGCGCGATAGATCGGTAGACACCGAATCACCGCTACATAAGCGAGAGGACCGCGCAAGCGACTTCGAACATGTAACCAGTCGGGAGAGCGGAGTAATATGGTTGCAACTGAAAGTAAGCGCGCGAACGTCGGTACCCTGGGTGATTAACCCGGTCATCTCGCGGTAAGGCGTTGGCTTCTTAAGGACTCTCTAGACGATCAAGCATGCTTGTTAAACTTCGCGTTTCTGGTTGGGAGTGGATCGTAAACAAATATTTTTAAAAATGTATATAATACTGTCTTCACGTGACGTCATGTGTCAAGTCACATGACGTAAATCATCATTCAATCATAAATAAATCATCAACTAATCATTAATAAATCAAATGCCAATCATCAATCATCAATCAATCAATCATCAACCAATCAATTACGTCTTATTATCCGTACCCTGGTATAAAACTACAAAATTAGGCATTTTAGGTAAATAACAAAATAAAATATTTGCATATTTCCTGGGGTTTACAATCCCCTCCCAGTCCGCGACGCGTAGCTTGAAAAGCATGCTTGATCGTCTAGAAAGCCCTTTACGGGCGATTGGCGTAACTAGACAGTGGACTGTTTTCGTCTCAAGTTTTCTACGCTGACCTCACCGGAACACAGAACGACCAAATATCGTTAAAACTTTCTGAGGTGACGGGTTCGCCGGTGTAGTTGACAGTTCTGGTTGATCCATATTAACAAATATCTCTGCAAGCTGCATGGAACTGTTAGGTGCCCACTTCAAGATCCAGATTTATAACTTTTCAGAGGATATCTGAGAACCCGAGATCTTGATTATTTCATCCTTCGCTACTCGTAAAGGTTACATACCGCCTTTACCACGTTGCTGCTCGCAGAAAGGGAAATAAGGAAGCATTTACATTTTCTTCGCCGGACGCAGAAACGGAAAATCAAATGCAAAATCTCTTCACGTCTTTGAGGCAGCGGCAGCATGGCTCTCGCATTTACGCGCCGCTCCCTTCTCAAAGAGTAAATTCTACATTTGCACATGAAATAGAATATTTGATTTAAAATTTTTGATTAGGCAGTACACGGAAAATACAGGATGCGGCAGTCAAACCTGTCTTTTTTAAATAACTTTAAAAAGTAAACAGATGCATATTTGTTTTTTTTATTGCTACCATCCTAACATTAACGTAGCTGCATAATTTCATGGCAGACCGCGGCAATTTATTGGAATTTCTTGCAATATCGCCGTGCTCGACAAAAAGTACTATAACTATGGAACTACTATAGCAATCATAAAATGAATAACTGTCTAATGATCGCATTGAAATTTTGTATATAGAATACTGAAATCTCATTTTGTAAAACAATTAGATAATTATGAAAAATATGAGAAATTCGAAAAAATGAAAACAAATCGGCATTCTAACTTGTACTTGTCTTACGGAAAAATACGGAACCCTATTTAGAAATTGTAAATACTATCGTGATCTTTATTAGATTCTCCATCAGAGATAATATTTCGTTTTGCTTATTTACATACAAAAATATTTAGAAATTAGCTCATAAAAAGCAATAAAACTTTTGATGATTTCTCGAAAACAAAAATGATGATGTTTGACAACGGAATTTTACCAGAAATATCCGCGAAATGACGCACGAAATTATTCTAGCGGCTGTTTATGTATCTATAGTAATAATGAGATATTTAGTATGGATTTTAGGATGCGTTCGAATTAGAAAATAATATTACTGTGCTCTCCGGGAGCAAGCCGCCAAAATTGGACGTTACGTAGTCAACGGTGTTCTGATTTGCAACCAAATTTAGTCGTTACGTAGTCGAAGGGATTAATATTTTTTAACGGATAGACGTTAGAAAACATTTGAGATGACATCATTCATTTTCGAAAGTTTTTCATCGCATCATGGCGCATACGTTAAGAAATTCTCTCGATTTCCAGTCAGATTTATTGCCTAGCGTTCTCCAACCGTACGAGGTTGTTCTTGGTAAACTTTACTCTTTGGGTATCCCTACAAAAAAAAACGCATACTGAGAGGTCGGGTGAAAAGGCAGGCCAAGGAATCGCTTCGTTCCGGGATATCTCTCGATTCTTTAATTAAAACATCATTAATAAAACCCATGCTCACACGGGCTGTGTGGCTTGTGGCCTCATCTTGTTGAAATAAAGTTTCATTATTAACACATGTTGACTGAACATCGGGCTTCCTGGAAACAGAGCCAGGGATGTCGCCAGGCAAAAGCCATGATGGAGCAACCACTACAGAAGAAAACCAAGGCCCTACTTGACATGCAAGAAGAACCTTAGAACCACTATCGGTCGCCTCACCGGACACACGACCCTTAGAGCTCATCTATTCAACCTTGGCTTGACCGAGAGCAAGGACTGCCGAATATGTGGCGAGGAACCTGAAGACAGCATACACATTGTTGGTCGCTGCCCAGGGCTCGCCGCTAAAAGACACAGTTTACTGGGACGAGCCTTTCTCGAACCCAGCGATCTGCCCAACTTGAAGGTCAGTGATCTACTTGGACTGGTAAAAAGTACCGGGCTACTAGCTGACCACTGATCTAACCACACAGTGGGTAGTTACAAAAGACCTTACAGATCTAGGTGACATCAAGGGCTGGAAACAAGCCCCCCACTCTATCTACTACTACTACTACTACTAACACATGTTGACGAAGCTAAGAAATAAAAAACATGTGTAATATTTTCAAATAGCGCTATTTGCATTCACTGTAACAGCTTGCTGTCTTTCATATTTAAATCGCTTTGAATAAAGGCTTTCACATTGAACGACCGTTGTTGTTTAGATCACTGTTCCATGGCGACTGAAACGCTTCGAGGTGGAGATCAACTGTAGCGCTTCAAATACAATAGTAACTTGGCGATTCGCCCCGCCCTTTTTCACGGCTCACCCACCCTTTAAAAACTGCAGGTTTGACTGCCGCACCCTGTATAGCTATTCAGGCATTTGAGGCGTTTGATGTTAAATATTCACGCATTGCTCCAAACTCTCTGACGAAATAAAACAGTAATAGCTAGGAAACGAATGGAAGACCATCAAATACAGGGAAATCCTTGTAAAAATCATTTACGTATTTATGATTTTAAAATTATGTTTTAACCCTTTAAGGGCCATGGGACATATGTGTTCCATAAATTCAAAATCATTTTATACATTATCGAATACTAATTATAGTTTTTCCATGTTATTGAGACATCAGAATCTTTATAAGATCCTAGAAATAATGGACGTAGAGACTTCAAATTTGGTAATCAGATGCCTTGTTGGGCCCAAGTCACATTGTGAAATTGGTTGGAATATCTCATATGCAAGCTACA
The DNA here is from genome assembly GCA_944548615.1 of Micropterix aruncella. Lineage (NCBI taxonomy): Eukaryota > Metazoa > Arthropoda > Insecta > Lepidoptera > Micropterigidae > Micropterix > Micropterix aruncella. Next base: position 25,574,902 of record OX155966.1, on the reverse strand, counting down.
CTCATAATATTCAAATTGCGCCATACATATTAATCGAATATCAACGACGAGCCTCCAGAGGCTATACGAGAAACGAAACGCGCTACCAGAGGCATGCAAATATTGGCATGCAAAAATACATACATACATATGCAGTAAAAATATAACCCTCCTTTTGGCAGTGAGGAAATAAATCATAGCACTCAGTACTAACCGAACCACTCATAATTTCATCACAAGTAAAAATGTTTATTGCCCAACGAAATGGGCACGGGTCAGCTAGTTGTATATAAAGAAAACAAAAATATCCTTTTTTTTTAAACAAAATGTTACAGAATTTCCTAAATTATTATCATATGGCCAGTGGTACTAATAATCAAACAGAATTATTGGATAATTTCCTGAATCATCATATGGGAAAATATTTAAAAAAAAGACAAATACTAAAAAATCAGTAATAATGTAATATGTAGTGATATTATTTTACATTTGCCTTGATGAATGCCATTTTGCATTAAAGTAGGGTGCTGTTAAATGAACAATAAACGTTACCTATAAAAACTCGTAAATGTAATTTATGATAGGTTATTTTCAGCCTGTACAGAAAACATTCCACTTTTATATATACCTAGCTGTCCCGCTATTATATGTATATACCTATATATATCCTTGTAGCCGTGTTCGGCCATAGCGACTGCATTGTAGATTCTAGTGACTTCTTTAGTCTTCTCAGAGTCCATTGTTTGGAAGCAGTCAAGTGCGCAGGCTATATTATAGTGCACAGGTGGGCGCGCGACCACGGGTGCACTCTCTCTTCCTTCCTCTTCTGAACCCGATGGAACGGAGACCGTTACGACCAGAGAAAAGTTTGGATGCAGATAAAATAAAATATATTAATTAATCGCCAACACAGCAATTCATTGTTGTCATTGTTAAATTGGCTGTCATTGTTAAATTTGTACTCAATATTGCAGAGCATTTTTTTTCGTATTTAGTTCGTTTTTCCACACTGTCATTTATGAAATTGGTAGTTATGGCTTATGGTGATGTTTGAGGTTTTTCTGGAGCTATTGTAGATATAACCGGTGACTTATTGGTAGTTGTTGTAGTAGGCGGTGGTGTTCTGATGATCTCGTGTTGTTGCTCATGGAGCTGTGTTGAATACAGCATACAGTCTCTTGTTCCGACATTATACAAAATTGTGATAGTTTCCCATTTGGCAAATCCCCGTCAGTTTTTGGACAATTTTCCGGCGGTAGACATACTCCTAAAACGCCATTTATTTCACATGACTTCACGGCAAGGGCTCTTTCCAATACTGGTAACGGCGATTATGTTGAAGAGGCATTGGTTGTCAGCTATCGTCACTTGCAGAGGTCCACCACTATCGCCTCCACAAGAGTCTCGTCCTCCTTCTAAGCTGCCAGCGCACAATTGATCGTCCGTTATTCCTTGCGGTAACCTCCTTCTGAGAGTCGTTGCAAAGTAATCAAAGTAGAAGTATTTATACCTAGCTCAGCTCTGACTGGCTGGCAGCGAGGCGCCTGAGAATCTATGTAGTGGTAGCGTACGGACAACGCGCGCTTGTATAAGTGCGAAATCGGTGCGTACTATGGAGATGTTATACTGTTCTTGTTTTACTATGGTATTATGATGGATTATATATTTTGTCATAAGTAAGTACAGTCTAACCATTCAGAAAGTGTATTGGCATACCCGATAAACTAGAATAATATAACAACAATGGAGGCTATAATAATTGGCTCAGGAACTTCAAATATTCATGAATTATGGAGGTATTCGATCCGCTTTGGGTTACGTGCTAACATCCCTAACTACCAGCATTGAATTAATAATATCAGGAATATGCGCTACTACAGCTCCCTACGGTATTATCGATACAGGTATATGTTAAACGGCAATTTGGGATTATTTTACCTTGAAATGGTGCCTAAGCAAAATAAGTATTAATAATAAAGAATTCGTCACCATTCAGTATAAGAAATTGAAAATAGAAAAAATGTCGTGAAAATAGAAATATTAGGCCGGTTTAGAGGCAACTAAAAAAGGGCTTGTGAATATTATTTTATGCGAAAAGCAATGAAAACGAGTTAATTTGGAATAATGCCCTTCGTGGACAGATGATATCCTTTGAAGCTGAAACCGTTCACCGTATGAAAAACAGCGATTTCTTTATATACAGGATGAGTTTTAATTAACTGGCATCCTTAAAGGGGGTGAATCAGTACTAGCAGGTAAGCAACTTCTATTTTCTTGTTTTTTATTTTAATTTGAGAACCTAAATAAAAGTTTGACAAGCGTTGAGCGGGCTGCGCCATCTAGTGGTAAGTGAAATATCGCTTATAAACAATATTAGCTATATTTCCCTACCGCTAGATGGCGCAACGTGTTTAACGCTTTTTATACTATTTTTCAAATGAAAACAAAAAAAAATCGAAAAAAACTTTTTCCGGCATTCTTGAAGGGGGAAAGCAGTACGAGTAGATAAGCAACTTTTTTTTTTACTTTTTTAGTAAATTTGAAGAATTTGATTGTTAAATAAAAGTTTGACAAGCGTTGAGCGCGCTGCGCCATCTAGCGGTATGTAAAATATCGCTAATAAACAATATTAGCTATATTTACCTACCGCTAGATGGCGCATCGTGCTTACCGCTTTTAAACTACTTTTCAAAAAAATAAAATTTTCTAATTTGATAGGAAAAAACGTTTTGTTTTTTTTTTGTTTTGTATTTTTCACAAATGTTTATTAAAAGTTGCTTACTTGCTTGTTCTGATTTCCCCCCTTAATTAAAACTCTCACTGTATAGGCACTGAATTAGTAACTGCATTGTATTGTTTTTTAATGTGCCTTATTATCCCATATCCCCTTTCTATCAATGGGAGAAATGTATCCTTCTAGAACAGTGTTTCCCAATAAGTGGTACGCGTACCCCCAGGGGTACGTGAAGTTGCATCAAGGTGTACGCGTGGCAATATCTTGAATAAATTTATTCAATCAATAAAAAACAATTACGCAAATAACAATTTGCTGACATATATTTTGCACGACGTACCTTCGCAAGAGCGGATTGTCGGCCATGACAAACCTAAAAACTAAACATCGTCAAAGACTTCAATTCGAAAACGAGTTGAGACTGAAACTGACCAAAAAGCAACCAGATTTTTCAGAGTTGTGGAAAGAAGGATGTTCACATTTGTCACATTTAACTGATTTTCCAGCCATTAGAACTGTATTTTGATAGTAATAAATGATTTAAATAACTGATTTCATTTTTATTTGTCATTCCTGCAATAAGGGGTACGCGAGTTTGAGGTCTTTCTTTAATGAAAAATAAATGGGAACTACTGTTCTAGAACATATGATGCCAATTCGATTGTCAGAAAAATACTCTTGGTATCCTGCCTCATAAAACTGCCTTGTTTACTTACTCATTCACTGTTCATGGGGACCGCTGATTCCCCGCTTATCAAACCAGAGCTCCCTTCAGATATTAAATGCGCTAGGACGCTTTCCAATTTCAAAGAGTAATTGAAAAAAAACTATTTGAAATTGGATAGAATCCTAGCGCTTTTGATATCCAAAAGGGAGCTGGTCATAACGTTACTCTGTTATAAGTTAATTAACATTCTATACTTCCGATTACTCTACTATTTCTTGTCTCTCCCTCTCTCTCTCTCTCTCTCTCTCTCTCTCTCTCTCTCTCTCTCTCTCTCTCTCTCTCTCTCTCTCTCTCTCTCTCTCTCTCTCTCTCCGTCTCTGAAATGACATTCTTTATTTTATCTATTTACTAGCTGACCCGTACCCACTTCGTTGGGCGGTAAAACATTTTACCTACTTGTTATGAAATTATGAGTGTGGTTTGGTTAGTACTGAGTGCTATGATTTATTTCCTGACTGCCAAAAGACGGGTTATATTTTTACTGCATATGTATATATGTATTTGCATGCCAATTTGACTATATTACCGTTATTTGTGAGTGTCTTCTTGTGAGTGTCTTATTTGTGAGTATCTTATCTCTTTAACCATTTATGCAGTAAAAGGGAAAAGTCTTTTGTTTTAAACACTTGAGACGTTAAATTTACTTATTTTGATAATAATTCATAATTGTTGATAATATGACCAATAAACATGACCTAACGATTTAAATTATTTTTTTAATGTGAAAAACTACTTTTTGTGACTTAAATATAAAAGTTTGACATATGCTGTCGCTGACTTTTTGTAGGCATTATTAAGCTCTACAACTTTTTTCTAGAACTTAATCATATATCTCTCATCGTTAAGGCAGCGTTAGTTAGAAACCTTTTCGTTCGACCGTTTTTTCCGACTTACTTTGGAAATCCGACTACCACGAAAAAGTCTTTACATTTTTGGATTAATATATAGGCTATGACACTCAGAAATAACGTGGCTTTCTATTCGTAAAAGAATTTTCAAAATCGGTTCAGTATATCCAGAGATTTCTTCCTACAACCTCACAATCTTTACCTCTTTATAATATTAGTATAGATAGACGACACGGTCGCGGTTCCATACCTATGTCGTATTATCTCTTTAACTATTTATGCAGTAAAAGGAAAAAGTGTTTTGTTTTAAACACTTAATACGATAAATTTACTTATTTTGATAATAATTCATAATTGTTGATAATATGACCAATAAACATGACCTAACGATTTAAATAATTTTTTTTAATTTGAAAAACTACTTTTTGTGACTTAAATATAAAAGTTACATATATGCTGTCGCTGACTTTTTTGTAGGCATTATCAAGCTCTACACCTTTTTTCTAGAACTTAATCATAGATCTCTCATCGTTAAGGCAGCGTTAGTTAGAAACGTTTTCGTTCGACCGTTTTTTCCGACTTACTTTCGAAATCCTACTACCACTAAAAAGTCTTTACAGTTTTCGGATTAATATATAGCCTATGACACTCACAAATAACGTGGCTTTCTATTGGTAAAAGAATTTTCAAAATCGGTTCAGTAAATCCAGAGATTACTTCCTACAACATCACAAACTTTACCTCTTTATAATATTAGTATAGATTAAAACTGCTTCCACAGCGGCGCCGACCGCGACCTTAGGTTGCGAGCGCATGTCCCAATGGCGACGTCACATGTCGCTATGGCGCCGTGAGCGACGACAGCGCTAATTTTACGCGGTGGTCGCGCGCAATCAAGTAGTTATAACCGTGTACTCATAGAGGGCGCTAAAAAATACCCCTACCGTAATCGTACCCCGCTTCATCTCACCCCTCGCCTGTCTCAAAAGAAAGTTGAATTTGATTTAGCCAATAGCGTCACCTTAAGAGCATTAATTGTAAAATGTTAAAATGAAATCACGGCAAAAATCTTGGCCCTAGTTATAATGTATTTAATATTTGGTTGTACACACATTCATTTACATATTCATGTAAACATTAGACTGTTTTACAAAAGCGAAAACTTTTATTTTTCATAATCATATCAAAAATATATGGTTAGAAATGGTAACAAAAAATGAATACAAAAAAAAGTTTGCCCAATTTTAATAAAAATTAAATTCCACCGAATCTTTTTTGACCGTTTCCAACAATATTTTCGATTTAATTAAAAAAATATATACTTACAACACAAAAGCCGTTGTTGGTGGAAGCTCGTGCCACGTGTTGAGTACTTTTGAGGTTATGAAAATCACTTGATTAACTAATCGTGCAAAATACACTCTAAATTGATAATTTTATTATTATTAATAAAATAGGAATGATTAATAGTTAATATGAGAGTTACACTGAGATAGCAAAATAATAATTGTCAACGTTACTACTACACTTGATGCATAAACAATAATGATGGCCGACAACTGTGTAGGGAGTGAGAGAAGTCTTATTGTGTGAGAGAAACAGGAGACCGGCTTCGTTCTCATCCCTACTCCGTGCTGTTTACTGGGTGAGAAGTGACACCTGTAGACAACTGGCGGGGATAACTAATTAAATGACGATTGATCAGTTATCGACCGGGGATGAAAAATGATTAAATTACTAAAATGGCTATTAAAAAATAAGGGTTGGTGATAAAAGGGTAAAAATTTAGGGTTGTATGTATTTTTTAATGCGACATAATAAAAAAAATAAGAAATAAAAAAAAATACTAAAAATTAAAGAAAAATGTTTAGGGTGGACAACCCTTATCACTAAAGGGTATGAAAAATAGATGTTGGCCGATTCTCAGACCTACTCAATATGCTCACAAAATTTCATGAGAATCGGTCAAGCCGTTTCGGAGGAGTACGGGAACGAACATTGTGACACGAGAATTTTATATATAAGATTGAAAAGAAAATGTATACAAATTATTTTACTCGATGATTTTGCGTCACTCGATGATTTTGAAAACGCCAATTTTATATGATATTATTTAAAAAGGGAAAAAAAAATAAAAAAATATCCCCTCAAAACCTACCCCTGTCAACTATCATGTGCGAACCCGTCACGTTCGCACCACCGCAAAATCGCCGTCACCGTCACGAAGTTTTACGATATTGGATCGTTCTGTCTTCCGTGAAGTGAGCGCAGAACAATACACTGTCTAGTTACGCCACCTGCCCGTCAGAGGCCAACGCCTTACGGCGAGGCACCGGAAACGTAACCGACGGGCAGCCTCGCCCCCGACTACCAGTTTGGAAGGATATTTTCGTCTGGAATTAACCATCAGGATACCTCCTACCTCCTGGCTGGTTACAGGATCGAGGTCGCTTGAGCGGTCGTCGCCCTTATGAAGCGGTGATACGGTGTCTATTGAATCTATCGCTGACCACGGCATCCTTTGCCCGGTTTATTCACCCGGGACCGGGTGGCTGAATTTTCGTTACAATAGCAGTTGCCGTAATGTTAACAACTACCCCCGCTCTATGGAAAACGTTACTGATTCCAGACCCCCCCCCCCCCTCCGCGGCTGTTGTGCGCAAATCGCTCAAGAGCGCCCGAAGGTTGACTCCTAGGGGAGACTGGTCCGCAAGCCAGCGTCCTACCCTGGCTCTCACTTCTGCGTGGAGGCCGCCGGATGGGTGCTGACCCGTGCGTTTGACCGACCCTATACATCTGGGTCTTAGTGGCCAAACTGCAACAGGGCATATTATTATTAGCCCCCAAATCGGCGCTAAGTAGAATTGCAATTTGGGCTGAATTTAAACATAAACAGAAGCAGGAAGAATGTGATAGGGAGGCGCGGTCGCGGAGGGCGCGACGGCGGCATCGATGGCGTGCTCTTCGCCTGGGTCAACTTTTGCAACTTGGACGAACTTTAACGATTGAACTTTGCTAATGAGTTTTCGCCTGATGCACCACTGCACTGCGCCGCCCCACCAGAAAGCCTTCCATCCACGCGCTAACAACTTTATATAAAAGTAGGACGGCGGCACGTATCTTGATCAATATTGAATGGAATGTAACGAATCGCAGAGTTGCACCGCGGTTGGGGCGGTTCATAGTGCAGGGGTTTCAAACCCATGGTGCAGAAATGAAAAGAATTTTACTGAATTTGGTATAATTTAAATAACTATGAACTCGATACTTATTCTAAGTGTAGAGAATTTATTTTATATCACAGTCAAACCAGACCTGGTTTTAGTGATATATCTAATGTATTATATTATTATATATCTAATGTATAATATTATATTTATATATAATATATAATATTGATATATCTAATGTATAATATTATATTTATATATAATTTATAATAATATGTATATATGGCATATATCATATTTATATGTGTTTGTATCTAATATATAATAAATATTTATTATTTTATATAACTTAGTAGATTGTCATAAATTTTAATTTACTTTGTATAATTTCATTGATGTTTTTAATTTTAACTTTAATTTTAAATTGTATTCACGTATTATATAAGACTTACCCTCTCGTCTAAAAATAAATTACCGATGTTAGTACCACCTCAACACAGGTTTATACCCAGTGAGGTGGTAAACCGATATGTCAAAAAGATGAATTTCCTTTCTAAGCTAGGTATAATATGTACTTTTATTATAAAAGGTTTTTGTGTTAGGATAAGGATTTTCTTTATTTAAATTGTAACTTCAATTAAGGAAATGAAATAAATAAATAAATTACTGCATTGTTTTTTTGTATAAATTCCTGCGCTGCGTTGCCGAGATCAGGACTTTTCCTCGCTCGAAGTGCTTATTTTTAAATGGCGCACGGGGAATACAAGATCGGATGTAACTGCTCTAACTCCATCAGTCATGTCTCAACAAGTTTTCGACTTCCACAAAATCTCATTCTTCCTGTACTAGAAAGTACTCGGCAACCTTTAGTCGCCGTTTTTCGACCGCGCGACAATTTTCAGTTGCCAAGCGACTATAACTCCTAAAAAAATGGTTTCATCACCCCAAGATTTTCCAAGCAAGTAGACACCCCATCCGCCCTTCCCTCCTCACCAATTCTTCTCGCACCCCTACCTCGCGTTAACCTACGTAACGACCAATATTTGCGGCTTGCTCTCGGAGCGCACAGTAATATTATTTTCTAATTCGAACGCACCCTAAAATCCATACCAAATATCCCATTATTACTATAGAAACAAAGACGGCTGCTAAAATAATTTCGCGCGTCATTTCGCGGATATTTCTGGTAAAATTCCATTGTCAAACATTATAAAAAAAAATTTATCGAGAAATCATAAAAAAAATTATTGCTTTTATAAGCTATAATTTAAATATTTTTGTATTTAAATAAACAAAAAGAAATATAACCTTTGATATAGAATCTAATAAAAATCACGATAGTAGGTATTTACAATTTCTAAATAGGTTCCCGTATTTTTCCGTAAGACAAGTACAATTAGTTAGAAATGCCGAGTATTTTTCACTTTTTCGACTTTCTCATATTTATTCATAATTATCGTTTTACAAAATGAGATTTCAATATTGTATATAGCAAATTTCAATGCGATCATTGTACAGTCATTATTTTTATTATTGCTATAGTCATTATTTTTATTATAGTCATTATTTTTATTATTTTTATTATATATATAGTTCCATAGTTATAGTACCTTTTGTCGAGAGCGGCGATATTGCAAGAAATTCCAATAAATTGCCGCGGTCTGCCATGAAATTATGCCGCTCATCGATAAGTTAATGTGCTCCTAATTTAGTGCCATCTGCGTTTGAAATGGCAATTATATAAAGACTATTATTTCCCCTCTGCTTTTCATTCATCTGTAACCATAGGATATGAAACAAGACACCTAAATGCAGACAAAATTATCATTAAGCCTCGCAGCCACTAAATGTGGCTGCATTTAAAAGGGTCCATTAGGTGCGACCCACTAAACGCAACGAGGATAGAATGGCTGTGCTTTTTGATGTGAGCACCCCCTAAGTGCAAAAGCGATTGCAATTAGTTGAGTGGCGACCGCTGCAGCAGTTTAACTAGGCGTCAAGTGGGCGACGCAGCGCCACCCGCTTGAGCACCTCTGCTGAATATCGTTGTGGCTTAAATGCTCACCAGCTACAGTCTATATATGAGAAGTTTTTTATTCTTTTTCGATGGGTTATTTGCATAGATACGTTATGTTCATTGTTACGGAATATATCCGACATATTTAAGTAAATGCGAACAAATGCGAAATCATCATTTCGCATTTTGTCCACAAAGTCGCCGTTTCCTTACTATTTGTTAGCGTCATTAATACCTAATTCAAATTCTATCGATTTGAAATAGTTTAATGCCACACGTAAGATTTTCAAAAGGAAAGTGGTTTGGTTTATTAATACGACTATTTATAATAGCATTCTTTGTGAAAACCATCTCTTAGTAGAAGGCATCTCTTAGTAAAGACATTGGCATTTTATAAAGAAACTGTACAACGATATGTACAACGAAAATAATCAGTATTATATAAAGTCCATTAAACTTACTTTTCACGTAAGTATAGTAGCATATTCCTAAAACATAAACTAGTGGTAGTGGTAAAACACCAACTATTCCTAAATCATGCTTTAAAATAATAAACAAAGTTTTTTTACTTGGCGCATGCCGGATGAAAAAACTTAAGCCGCATGAACATGAGAGCGGCTAGAAGTAAAAATTTGATTGAGTTGTTTAAAAAAAGCCATCAGTCTGTGGATGTGATATCAAAAAATAAAATTCAAAAAAGTCATTAAAATAGAAAAATACTATATTATAGCCCTATCTACTGGATCTCCGCGTGACCTTTTTGTGCGACCGCGCAGGGATCCAGTATATAACGCTATAATTTTATTTTTTGAATTTTTATGACTTTTTATTTTCTTTTTTGATGACACGTCTACAGCACGAAACCTTTTTTTAGACATCTTTGCCAAATTTTTACACCCGCCATCTGCTGGATTACAGAGTGACCTTTTTGTACTGTAAACATGTGGCCCTCTAACGGAAGATTGCTAAACTGCATTGACATTGTGTCAAAAAGTTGTCTAATTTTGTGCAATATTTAAAACTGCCGGTGATATTGAGCTGTTGGACCTTTACCATCGATTTTAATGGCTGATAATGAGAAAAAGCTAAAACCTCTCAGAAAAAGCCTTACTGAAAGGCGAGAAAGAGCCAGCCAACGCCAAAATACAACTATAACAAGGATCGATGGAGAATACTCGCAAATAGAAAGGCAACTTAATTTACGACCAAACAAAGAGGGGCAGAGCATCCAGCCCTCAAACTCCAACTTCAAGGCAGCCAACTGAGATGGAACTCATGCTTTCCAACTTGAAAATAACTTAATACGCTGAATTGGCTCGAAACTTTTGGTATACTTTCTGTCACACGTCATGTCACGTCCGCGTCGCTCTTCAATTGTTCTTGTCCGTTTTCTCCAAGACTTTGGGTAAATTCCTGATTATAGATAAAATGAGCAAGGCACCGCAACGTTATCGAATTAATCCAAAGAAATATTATTTGCGCATAAATAATAAGTATGTTTCCGTATATTTTTGAAACACTACAGTCAATAAAGTGACCGTGGAATTCGAGGGTCTTCAGCTAGTTATTAATTGTTTTGAGATGGGATACCGTATCTATACGGTATATATATAGATGGCTTTCTAAACACGCCTATAGGCGTGTTTAGAAAGCCATCTATATATGGCCGCCATACTGCTTTACCACGATCGCGGCTATATTGGACATAAGAGAAGATTAAGTTGCGTTTCATAGTAAAATACAAGCTGCCAAATCGTAGTACTGCGTTGAGCAAATATTAGATTGCTCAACGTAGTACTAGTATTAGCGCTATATAATCAATGGCAATTATGTACCTATGTTGCGTGTGAATTAATATATTCAAATAACCAATTAATATGGAATTTAATTCAGACAAAGCAAGTGCTTCATTAAATTTATTCTAGCGAAAGTCGGCCATGAAAACTCGCCACGTATTAAATCATTTTCAGTCGGGCGAGATTTCATCTGACGCGAATTAACTTCTCTCGCGAAATTAATTTCTGCCCGAAAAGAGACTTTTAACAAGTTGCCGTCTGTTTAATTTGTGGACGTCGTATTTTATTATAATCAAAACTGTCAAAGATTAACTCGATCCAGACGTGGCGCTGGCGCTCTCATTCGTCTGGTAAAAGAACAAAGGTTTAAACATTCACTCTTGTCATTATTAAAAGGTTAGGTAATTTATTTCAAAGGGGTTAAGGCGACATGAGACCTCAGAAATATTCGAAATGGGCGGACACGCAAAGAAATAGGCGTAGTCAATTTTGTAGGGTTCGACCAATAAAAATCCAGCGTTGATGGAGCGGCAGGTTCAGATTCTCTCGCCCGCTCGCGCCGGCGACCGAGCGCATACTAAACTTTCTAACGCAGCGCTAGCACAGAATAACTATTTTTGCGCAGTGGTGGTATAAGGATGTTAATGGCAATGAATATTTAGCGCAACTCTCAGAGCGCTCTCACGTCTTATTTAATTGTAATTAATTTAGGGCGTAAATACAAAATGTGGCTAAGAGCGACGCTAGGGAATTAACCAGTAAATTTATTAAAATAAAAATAAAACACACTCACCGCTTATATTGCAGGAGTAATCGCGCCTGAAAGTTTTCGAAATCAGTTTAAAGCCCTAATGTCCAAAGCAATGAGCAACTTTTTAGAGTCTCAAACAAATTGTAAATTGGTTTGAGACTCTAAAATAGGATCATCACAGGAAGCAATTTTTAGCATACCATGGATCACCGGAAATAATTTTCGGCATACCATGTTTTTTTACTGCTGGCTTTTGGTCTATGGTGTTTTATTTGTATATGTTATCGATTTTACTGTAGATTATTGTTAGATTTTACTGTAGATTATAGTTACACATTAACACTTCAAGCCTCGGCCCCTCAGCCGATTGAAAAGTTGATGTCCCAAAAAATTGTAGTAAAAATTACTATAAAAAATTTATTATGAAACACTGTCGCACGAAAACATTAATTACTGCCAAACCACTGTATCCATACCTAATTAAAATAAAAAATATTAACATAATAAAATAAAACAAATTAAATTAAAATAAAATTACAACAAGGCCGTCACGCTGAATCGTGTTGTGGCCTATATCGGCCAATTAAGGCTCTAGTGGTTAAACTAAATTAAATTACATAGTATACCTGCCCGGAAGCACGCATGCAATCTGCCTCTAAAAAGATTAAACGGTTTATTATCGTTGCTGTGGTTATTATATTAATGTACTTAAGCTGACTCTGGTTTATTGTAGTATAATAAAGTAATGCTACGCCAGGGTGCAACTAAATGATCGTAGATCTACTACTTCAGAATAATGTAGTACCGCGAATAATGCTCCAAGGTGAACACTGGTTGTAAATTGAACTAAGACCTTTGATTAAGATGGCAACACCTAAGTGAAAAATCAGCTGAATCAAATCAAAAAAATTGATGAGTGGACAAGTAGTATGACTATTGTACGACAAATTTCTTTCCATAATTCACTTCAAAGAGTACACTTATCAAAAAAATCAACGATTTTTTTTTAATTTTACTATTGGGAAACTCCTCTTCGAACAACAATTTATTTATTTACTTATTTATTTATTTAGTAATTCAAATAAAATATTAGAGTAAACAATTTCAGGATTTAGAAACTATTCACAAAATATCATAAACATTGAAGCAATACTAGATAAATAATAGATGAGAAACATTGAAGCATAGTCCAAAGACAACGTCACCTAACTAGGCCGGAACCTGCTCTAAGGTAAACATTTAATTTTGTACATGCTTGCTGAATACTGTTTTTATAAAAATCTATCTTTCGTCAATGAAAGTCGATCTATCTTTCATAAATATAAGTACCAACCTAAAATTAGGATTGGAAAATAAAAATGTCAGCAGATAAAGCAAAATCAGAATAAATCAAAATCAATTAGAATCAAATCCGATCAGAATATATTGCTAATATCAGTATTTCGACGTGTACGTACCATTCACAGGACGACCAAAATAAGCTGTAACCTAAGAACGCTGTACGCCAGATAATACGAAAGCTCATATAATAGATTAGCGGGTGATATATGAGCATAGTCGGACATCGTTGGAATGCCTGTGAGTTTCTCATGGTGGCTTGGGCATGAGCGAGCTAGTTTACCATTAGCATTGATTATATATACTGTATCGACACGCTTTGCACAACCGCTTCTACAAACGCTTGGCAAGTGCAGGCAAGTCAAACATCGACGATCCACACGATTGTGAGTGCTTTAGTTAGTCATGAGGCTCGAGAAGCATGACGGAAGTTGAAGTAACTATGGGAGCCGCTATATTCGCAATAATGCATTTTTATTTTAAAGTGAAGCAACGTAAGAAAAAGCGAAGAATTAGAAAAAAAATCGGTTGTGTCTCCCCAAGACTTTCTCGGTAGGCAGCAACCCCCCTACGCGCGCTAAACCCCCTAAACACCCCCAAATTCCACCCCCACTCCCTTTCAAACCCCTCCACCTCTTCCCTACTCACCTCCCTCATCCCCTACACCCCCTTATCCCCCCACCCTTCCCCTCTATCATTAACCCAAACCTTCCCCCTCACTCTCTCCCCCTCCACTTACCCTTATCCTCCCCCTTTCCCCGTTCCTTTACCTACTCCCCCTTGATTCCCCTCAACCCCCCCTCATCCACCCCCTCCCTCCAACTCCCCCTACCACCCTCTTCAACCTCAACCACTACTACTTCTTCCCCTAACCCCCCCAAATTTCAATATTTTGATATTTCTCTTAACAACAATAAATAAAATCTGAAGTCATCACTTTTTTGAAATTTGCATTTCTCTTACAATCTATCGAGGCACACAACTTGAAACTATATTAGGCATACTAACCTATTAATTTATTAAAATATGATAATGCTATATTTTCGTTTTTTTTTTCAGTTTTATCTTTCAAAAAACCAAAAAGCTCTTATTTTTCATGCGCGATTTCAGAAGAATATCCGCGCAAATAATTGTTTATAAGCTAAATATAATGAGCAATGGAAATGCAAAACTTCGACCAGACTGGAGGACGGAGAAATTCGCCGAAAACTGGTAGTAAGGGCGCGAGGCTACTATCTGAGACCACTTCCCAGTGCCACGCGGTAAGGCGTTAGAAGCTCACGGGCATATTGGCGTAGGACTGTGTTGTCCCTCCCTAAGTCTCTACGTTCAAAACACGGTTGAAAGAATAGTCTAATATCAATATACCTTCCTGGGGTGGCGGGTTCGCCCGTAGTAGTTTACAAATCAAAATTCTGTACAACTGAAAATTCTCTGATATTAAAAACACAAATGTTTTTCATACTGAAAGACTTCTCGCTTCGGGTTTCATTAAGTCGGTGGATTTTATTGTGTCCTTTAACAGTTCCCCGCTCGAATCGCTCCTCTGGCGAGGAGAATGCAATTAGAAAATAGTAACCCCGCCGGAATTCGCCGAATTGGCGAAATGCCCCCGCGGTGCTGAATTTGCACAACAAGCGAACTAATGCTGGTGTCATTAGGTAGCTGTAGTTGAATGCAAACGAGAGTTGAAAATTCATCGGTGTCCCTGCGGAACGCCCAACTCGAACGGCGCAGCGGTTTGCGAACCGCCGACAAACGTTCGGTCAGACTGCGACCGGACTTGCAAAACGGACGCGGTTTTGCCTTCTGCAATGAAGTTTCCACTTCGACTTGTTCGATGTGACAATGAAATTAAATTATGAGAACGTTGTCACGAATGCGCTTATTAAAGCGACGAAGAAGCTCGCGAAATGCCATTGCTCGCATTGTAGTAGTACTACAAAATTCCGTTGGATGAAGTTTTTATAAATAGTTGTACTAGCTGCGTCTATGTGTCGTTTGTGAGCAAATTGCAAATGGCGTTTGTGAGCCAATGCAATTTATTTGAATAATAAAGACATACTAAAAAGTTGTCATTATTTTAGTTATCCAACAAACCAAAAGCCCAGTCGGACCCCTAGCATTGTGGGCCCTGGTACACCGCACCACCTCACACCTTAGTAACTACGCCACTGCTACATGGTCAATGTTACCCGTAGCTTTCTTATTGTCTACCTATAATCGTTTATGTTCGTCAATAAAACTACTATTTTCACTGTAAAAATGTTCAAATTTGTTACATTTATAAAGTTGTTACTCTTTATTGTGAAAGTTCTCAATGGGCGGGTTTATTATCTTTCAACAATATTATGTCACATGTGTATATCATGTAACATATGTGTATCGTGTAACATGTGTGTATAATGTAACATGTGTGCCCGGACCGTATTCGATGACCAAACCCTATAAAATTTTACTTGTATATTATGTATATATGGTAATAGGTAATAGCTACATATGTACTAAAGGTAAGTAATCATCATCGTCATCATCATCATCATCATCATCATTTATTCATTCCATAAAAGCATTTCACAATACTGAGGAACATGTCAAATTTTACAATCATAATTTACCGTATGATAAAACCGCTTTGATTAATTAAAAGGAAAAAAAATAATTGTAATCAGAGGTGATTACTTAAAATTAGTCAAATTTACAAAATAATCAATAATCTAACAAATAACAATCAATACCATAAAATAATAACTACTTATATAAAATGATAAATATTACACTGTAAACTGTCCAATGGAAACAAAAGTGAAAGGGAGAGGTGAGGGTGGGAAGTGATGTTATCTTAATATTATGAGAATGAAAATATTTTCTCAATAACGGCTTAACCCTGGGTGGCAACGCACGCCGAACGGCGTTTTTCGTATTATTCGTATTTATTCCATTATCGGCTCTATTTCTCCCATCACTTCGGTAAAAGCCTGTCATTGAATAAGCCACCATTATATATTTGTATCCTTGCACACACCTTCTAAAAACCAATTTTCGAGGGCTTCGAATTTGCGTGGAATGACTGGCTTCCGACAGGTTAAATCAGTGTGACGAAGTTGCATGACGGATAACATGCGGAACCTGGTTCAAAGTCGAGCAGAATGAACGGTAAATGAGTAGGTGACCAAGGTCGCCTGATGTAATTTTATTGCTATGTCGTAGCTTAACCTTAGTGGAATACCATGACTTACTAACGGGTGAAAGAAATCTGTTATGTAAGGAGAGGATATGGGACTTTGTAAGGAAGTGAGAGACCATGCAGCTCTCTGCGATCAATAATTCGAAGCCAATGAATTTCGTCTCGATATTCGCTTTCGTGATCATTTTGCTGATTTTAAAACATTATTGCGTTTATCATTTATTTATTTATGGTTAAAATAAAGCGATAGTGTTATAAAAGCACTAAAATTAGCTTCTTTTTCAAACGATAGTCGGCTTAAGAGGCTAAGTGTTCTATTTTTGACTTTTGGGCCAAGTGTAAGAAAGCAAGTGCTGTGATTATACAAAATTTCATGTCAAGCTTTAAAACTGGCCGAGATTTTAACCTTTCTGAAGTCGATTATTCTCAGAAACGTTTGTATGTTTAAAGATAATGACACAAACTACACACGCGCAAACTATATACGCGCAACATTACAATCAAACAAAACATAACGATACAAAGAGGCCCGGTGGCATAACAAAACAAGCAAAACCAAACCGCCCCGTGTTATGGTAGTTAGGCCGCCTAGTCTTACATTATAACGATCTGTGTTCGATTCCTGGCAGGTCACCATTTTCCGTTGGAATAAAATTAACAGTATTGTATTTAAATTCTGTTGATGGAATGCAATAACGACACAATATGCTACACGCACACAAACACTTCATTGGTTGGGGTTAGTTGTAAGAGATTTTCATATGGTAATTAACCCGCCCATAGTGAAATTTCACAATAAAAATTAGAAACAAACAAACAAAATTCGTTCAATGAAATAATTGTAGGATTTATGTGATCTCAAAATGTCACAATACGTTTAAAGGCACACTTGGAAGATACACATCTAAAGTCAAGCACGGTGGATGATCCGCGTATTAAACTTTCCATCTCCATCACTGCCTTTTTTGTAGGTTTTCGCGTCGAAAACCATCCAATCACGCAACACGTCACACGTCGCGTCGCTCAAACTAAATGCGCCTTGTTTCGCCTAGGCGCAAAATGGAACGGCAGAAACGTGAAAAGGCGTCGACAGGTGCTTTGTGCTGTTTGTTAGACATTTCTCCCGGTGCATGCTTTAGGCATATTCAAAAGCTTTTCGCAGCCACCCGCCCGACTGTCGCGGATTATTTTTTGGCTATTGAAAAGAAAATTTGTGAAGATAGCCGATATCTTGGGCCTATTTTTATTTCAATAATCATTTCTACAGAAAATACGATGAAAAACTGATGAAAGTTATTTATTTCATGATCGACGATGAAATAGATTTCATCGTTATGTCAAAAAAAACTATTGTATGCATGGTAAACAATGTAAAAGTTATTAAATACGTCTGTATTTCATAACTTTGTATTTAATAACTTCTGTATTTAACTTCTGTATTTAACCTCTGTATTTAATAACTTTAAAGTGAAGGAAGAATTAAAAAATTGGGCAAGTATAGATGTTTTATAAAATCAAAAACAATCGCAATTGTTTGACATTATAAATAAGATAAAACGAATTTGCCGCGTGATGTTTGTAGCACCCGACGTTTCGGCTATGTTGCAACTGCCATTGTCCAGGATAAACCGAAGCTGTCAATCGTCATTCGTTTTTGCGGCTAGGCTGCAAACCGCTGCTGTTACTATGGAGATTATAACGGTGGTGAGGCGGCGGATTCGACGTTCGTGAATTTTAAAAATGCGCCGTGCACACAATACTCGTACTCACTCTATTGTGTTACGTCCCTGCGCTCGACATTGAGAACATTTTAAGAAGATGGTTCCATGTTGTAGGGAGTTTGAAACCGTTGTCTCTACAGAGGTTTAGGATTCCGGATCATGCGGGAAGATAAAATTTTTCTTTGGGTAGCAAAATAGGATTATGAAACTGATGAAAACTTTAAAAACGCTTAGCGAGAAAACCGACGATCTGCGAAAACATGTTGGATAGCGGAACTCACCAATGGGTGCAATATTATTAATAATTTGTGAACCTAAGTTTTATTAAACTATAATTTCTAACATTTTATGTATGCTTAGTCTGTCATGACTCGATAACCATTCCTTTATTTTATTTTTGAATACCCTAAATGTCAAATTCATTTTTATTTCCATATTGATCAGATTGTAAAATATCGGTGTAATGAAGACGGTGTCTTTGTCAAAACTCTGTTTTCGTCCTGGGTTTTATTAACCCCTCAAATGAATGGCGATTAGCTCGGGTTGCCTACGGCAAAATGTATATAAATTTATATTTACATTTACATTTACATTTACATAGAGCGGGGTTTACTATAGAGCTATAGCATTACTATAGAGCGGATTACTATAAAGCGACGCACATTTACATTTGTATTTACATTTATATAAATTTATATACATTTTGTATACATTTTGCCAAGGCATCCCTTAAGGGACGCCTCACATTTGAGGGGTTAAACTTCTATTGTTGGTCATCGGTTCTGAAATATTCCTAAATTTGAACTAATGTCTAAAAATAACTTTAAGAGGAAAGTTTAAAAAAATTTGCCAACAATCAAGGACTTTAGGTTCCATATAAAGTTCATTGCTGGTATGGCGATATGGTCTGCGGAGAATAATTTTGAGTATACATTTCTGCCCAACTTGCAATGGCTCTAGTAGGGTTTTACTACATCCACCCGATCCAATTATGCCGTAAGTAATAAGCGATTCACATAAATCATGATAGCAGATTTTAGCGTTTTGGAATTAAGAATATTCCTCAGTTCTTTGAAAACATATCCAAAAATTCGCACCTTTGTAGCCACGTTGTGTAAAAGTTAGATAAATCGGAAGTACTACATAGAGGTCCATACCAAGCTAAGACAAAGGGTAATGAAAAAAGACCAGATCTGTGGAACAACAACTCGTGGATCTCGCACCAGAACAACGCAAAAGGC
The DNA here is from genome assembly GCA_944548615.1 of Micropterix aruncella. Lineage (NCBI taxonomy): Eukaryota > Metazoa > Arthropoda > Insecta > Lepidoptera > Micropterigidae > Micropterix > Micropterix aruncella. The sequence goes on along the minus strand of OX155966.1, from coordinate 25,555,393 downwards.
GCTCTCTATGAAACAGCTCTTAGAGGAGAAGCGAATTACTTAGGTCCACCATCCGCCATATTTACCAGATCTTGCTCCATGCGATTTTACCTGTTACCAAATGAGAAAATGGTATCAACGGGAAACCACAACTGCAATCTGTAGAAGACGTTACGACTAAAACGACATCTGGGAGAAAAAATTTGTTAGCCGTAGATTATAACAGCTGAGCATTCTACCGTTATAGCATGTTTTTCAGACCAATCCTGTTATTCAATTTTAATAACTAGTATACCCTTGTTTTGTAATGAATTTGTTAAAAGGAATTGTTAGGAAGCCTTGAACTATAGCGGTCCGAAATGCTATAATGCTTTAGTCGTCCTTGTAACCTAATGAAACAAAATATGAATAAACAACCTCTCAAGAATATTCTTCGGATTAATTATTTATTATTTCGAAAACTCTTACTTTTGCAAAGTTTTAAATTCCCCTTTCGCCCTGTGAATTTAAGAATTACTTTGTCATGTTCTAAATGTAAATGGTTACTGGTAAAAACGATCAATGTCAACTTTTTAAAAAAATGTAAATGTAATTAAATTAAAATAGTTTTTTGTTTGCGAGTTTTTTGTTTTTCTTTTGTAAACCGAATATATTTGAGTTTCAAAAAAAACTAGGTACATTTTACTTAAATTTATAGCTCAGGAAAAAATATTATTCCAAAAAAAAATATTATAATTGATCATTTTTGGTGCCACCTGACGTTAGTTTGCTTATTTCTTTTCAGATTTCTATTTCTTTTATTTTTATTTTCTGTGTAGAGGTAGTTTTTAGTAAAAGAAAGGAGAAACTCCTGAGCCGTGTCCACCCTAGAATGGGCTAGTCCCAGTTGGGTGACAGAATCAAATAAGCATAAGGTTAAAGTTTTGCCATTCGGTTCCTATATTTTTTTAAACAAAATCAATGTTTTTATAGTAGTTTTTGTTTCCTAAATAAATAAATAATATAATATAATAATTAATGCAGAAATAAAAGCATAATCCAGTATATTCTGTTCTTGCAATTATGAAATTGGTTGCTAATAATGAAAACAGTATTTTACCTACTTTTAGTCTACTACATTACGGTCAAATTTAATTTCGCTACGGGGTTTGTTTACTGCGGAAGTGAACAGAGTTGCCAGTTTTATGGTTCAAGCAAAGTTTGCTCGCCGGACCAAACCAAACAGCCATACTACTGGCGAGCGGGAGCTGCGGTTGCGTCCGCTCGAGTAATCTTAGTTGTTAAGCTAACTCGTATAAACACCACAGATACGCCTTTCTAATCGATATTTAAACAACATTTACAGTACTAGCCTAAGCACCAAGGTATTAGGTACATTGTGCGCAAATGCCTGCAAAAGACTATTATGTACGTCGGTCACCAGTGAAGCTAGTGATCGGTCACCAGATAGGCTGATTAGTGGGTTCCTAAAGAGAAATTTCATGTAGGCTTAAGTTGAAAGGAGTACAAAGCGCCGACGTTATATGGCGAGAGAAAAGAAACCTTTTTTAATTTACTTTCCTGTCAAATAAGTATTGTGGACGCACTTCTGTGTGTCTGTCTGTCTGATTGGATATGTATATTCCATGAGAGCTAATGGGCCCTTGCTGAGTTGGCCACGAAGACCCATTCTGTGCAGGGTTGGTCACACTCACGGGTCAACACCCATCCGGCGACCTCCACGCATGAAGTGCGAGCCTGGACAGGACTCTTCTGGCCTTAGGGTTAGTTTCCCCTCGGAATCAACCTACTTGCGCTCCTGGACGATCTGCGCACCGTGCGGCATAAGCCAATCGATTGTGCACTCTGACTGACAGTCGGGGGGGGGGGGGGGGGTCTGGAAGCAGTACTGTTTCCTATAGAGCGGGGGTGGTTGCTGACCTTACGGCGACTGCCCTTGAAGCGACCATCGGCTACCCGATCCTGAGTGAACAGCCGGATGCCCTGGTCCGCGATAGATTCGGTATACACCGTTTCATCGCTTCGTAAGGGAGAGGACCGCGCAAGTAACCAATCGAGAGACCGGAGTAATCTAGTCGCATTTGGAAGTAAGGGCGTGAGTTTAAGCCCGCTGGGTAACATACCTGGTTATCTCGCGGATAAGGAGCTGGCTTCTTACGGGAATGGGGCGGAGCTTGACGGCGGACTGTTTTGTCCAAGTCTTCTGCGCTCACTTCCCGGGAGATAGAACGAACAATCGTTAAAATTGACAGGTTCGCCCGTTGTACTTGACAACTCAATTTTTTTTTGTGTGTATTCCCCCAAGATGGTGCCGAAACGCTTCATGCGATTGAGCTAAATTTGGCATTCAGGCATCATTTGGTCATGGCAAGAGTTGAAAAGGTTGTGGTTAACATCGGTCCACCAATGGGGGGCTCCTCGCCGCTCCCGGACTGACTGACGGACACGTGTGGACGCATCGCGCCAGTCGCTGGCGCATATCTGTAGTGTGCATGGGCGTTTGTTTTTCGTTTAGATTTTCCGCGCGTAGCCATTTTCTTGTCAAAAGTCGTTTTTCTTTACGATTTCGTCCTCCAATATATTAATCGACTCTTCCAATAATAGTGCAGAGATGTTCTTTAACCATTTCTTTTTCAACAGCCGGATTTATCCTGAATTCATTTTTTGACGTGTGCACACCACAAGAAAAATCTTTGAATGACTGACCTCGTCTAAACAACACGGGCCGGGCTAGCGTTAGGTTGTCTGTAAGACTGGCGTCAGCGCACTGGCTTCGTATAAACCTTGCTTAAGGCGACATTAGACCTCAGAAAAATATCCGAAATGGGCGTACACGCGAAAAAATAGGCGGGGTCAATTTTGTAGGGTTTGACCAATAAAAATCCAGCGTTGACGAAGCATCATGCGCAGATTCTACATCCGCTCACGCCGGCTACTAGGCGGATACTAAATGCTATATCGCAGCGCTAGCTCAGAATAACTGTATTTGCGCAGTGGTGGTATAAGAGTGTTAATGGCAAAGCATATTTAGCGTAACTCCCAGAGGCTCTCACGTTTTAATTAATTGTAATTAATTTAGGGCTTAAATATAAAATGTGGCTAAGTGCTGCCCTAGAGAATTAACAAGTCTATATTATGAAATTATAATAAAACACACTCACCGCTTACATTGTAGGCGTAAACGCTCCTGAAAGTTTTCGAAGTCAGTTTAAAGCCTTAATGTCCAAGGCAATGAGCAACTTTTTTGAGTCCAAATTTTAAATTGGTTCCTTATCAAAGGATTCACTTAGAAACTTTTTCAAATAAATGCTTATAAATGTCAAAAAACTCATAAAACTAAAATTCTATAGATATGGTTGTTCCCAGGTATCATTTCGCCTTAAATCCTGGCAATTAGTTGGGGTGCAGCAGTACATATATGCCAATGCTCTAATCGGCCCTATTCCTTTTTTTTCCTAATGAAAATTGTAATAAAAATAAATATTATTAAGACAAATATGTTTTGTTAATGCGTTACATAAATAATGGAATAAATATATGTATAAGCCGCATATTTTGTCTACTTTCTTACTTGTATGTATGAGCGTTGACTGTTGAGCAAATCTGGTCGATGCGGGGAGCAGTTAGTATCAGATGGCGAAGGCGAGGAGTGAATTTACATAGCTGAATTTCAGCCGAAACGCTGCTGTAAATATTAACGCAATACGATTTTTAAAATTTCAGCGCCACGCAAATGGTACCGACCCAGACGCGTAGTACAGTGGGTCATCCGGTCGAGCTATTTGCATAGCATACGTATATATGTAAATATTTCCTGCAGATTTATGTCAAACATTTATTATTAATATCCGAATTAAAGCGTGTGAAATAGTCTATATTGGTGGGATCAATAATAAATTGAGAAATAATAATTAAAAAAGTGATCTCGTAAAATACTGTTGAATATATGCTGTACATTTAGGGCCGTTATGCCTAATATTTAAGAGGTAGTTCTTCTATACATCGAACTGCACAAGAAAGTAGTTTTTATTATATTAGAAGATTTTTTAATGTGAGATTATTCTAAAAAAAACTTAGTTTATAATCTTCAATTGTTATACTATAGAGTTGGTTACAAAGAAAAAATAATTATGTAATCAACTTTAGGATAAACAATATTTTTTTGTCTGTAACGAAGTCCCAAATAAAATAAGTTTCTGTAAAAAACCGCTCCTGTGTTTAGTTTTATATGTACAGAATCACCGCATGAAAAAATACATTTTTACTCCGGACAAACTGCATAATATTTTTGTACCTATTACGTCTACATTTAGGTTCAGTTTATAGCCCAGTCAAATAAGGAATTTTAGGAGAAATAATTGGTAATTGCTTGAAATTTGGCATAAATGTTCTTTGATGCACACTTTTAAACATACTACTCTATCTATTGAGCTCGAGCCGCAATCTTGGAAAAATGGCGATCGGTTCAGTTTTTTGTTTCATGTAAAATATATACCTAGCTTATAAAATTCTCTACAAAAGTGATACGTTCATTTTTACATGTGAATAATATGAAAATAGCCTAGTCAACTGACAACTGACAATCAAGCTGGGAAATAGGTGTAACTTTTTGCACAATTATATTTTAGATGTTTCTGAGTGGATTTAACCCGGGAGCCATCGGTGTCCACCGCGCAAGTGTCGGGGCTGGGATGGGGGGGGGGGGGGGGAAGTTTTTTGCCGCCGCCCTTCACATTGAGCTCTATATCTCCCAAACTAACTATAGGTATTAGGGCAAGTGGGGTATCATTTTCAGATAACTCAATAATGACGAGTTCATTTTTGAAGAAAAAAATTTAAAATATATGATTTCTTTGTATGGATTACACAATTGCAAGTTTGTTAACTCTACAGCTAAATGGCGCGCTGCGCCATCTAGCAATAGGTAAAATATCGCTTATAAACAGTACTGGAAATATTTTATCTACCGATGGACATCGTGCTCAAAGCTTTTATGCTATTTTTAAAAAAACATAAAATATCAAATTTTTAAAAAGGTTGTTTTGTTTGTTTGTCCTACAAATTTAAATAAAAAGATGCTTATTTTCTCTTCCTGATTAACCCCCTTCAAGGATGCTGGTAACTAAAAACTCACGGTGTAAATTGAAATTTAATACACAGATGTTGTTAGTACTAGTACTAATTACTAACTGTTAGTATGTCACTAGTACTAGATGTTGTTAGTTAGTAGTTGGACCGAAATCACATTGAATTTTCGCCGTTCAATAAATTTGCGTGAACTATTGAATATAACGTGTTTAATGCGATACATTTTTACTATGCGCGATAGTCGCCGACTATGCCTTCTAATCAAGTCAACCTCCTTCGCAAATCGGCATTACGCTCAAAATACTTTCGTAAGCCCTTGGTTACTTGCCGGAAAAGTTTTAGTGTACCACAACCGTTTTTTTTATTTCAGTATGCATACAATTTTGTTTATCAGAGTAATATTGTAATAACGGTTTATTTGTGTCCCAAATAGTCTATATATGTATTTCTCTCTTTTATTGTTTTTAATGACTGTACTTACTTACGTTTACTAAACGCTTCAAAGTGCGACGTCTCATAGCCCGCAGTAGTTCTTAGGGACTCCCCAACTCTACATTATCGCTCTGCCTGTATTCAAGTTTGCCTACCCGACCATCTTATCCTCATCACTCATGCCCCCTGGCTTACCGGCTATGAAATTCTACTTAACTTCTTTCCAGTTTTATTGCTTGGCTAGCAGTATATGCAATGTGGGATGCTTCACGCTCTGAATCAGAAATAAAAAATGATGCGCGTCAATCGCAAGCGTCGTCCCGGTGCGCTGTGACGCGCGTCAAAAAGGCAAATGCAAACAGAACAGTTTAATGCGCTCTTCGACGCCGCGACTTCCGCCCTCGACTGCTCTGATATATTTCCGTGTCAGGATACTCTTCAGTTGATAGTTTTCACTGAGAATGCAGCCGATTCTTCTTCTTCGCGTCGCTTTGCCCTGCTGTTGACGCTCAGGTCGCCATAGACGCCCTAGAAACGAGATAGTCACTGGCTGTCGTTTGCATGCTCGGTTTGTTCGCATAGTACAAAGTGCCCGTGCAAGGATAGATTATCTACCCTAGACAACGGCGGTTGCAACATCGCTGAGACGTCGGGTGCTACCAACTTGACGTCATTTATTTATTTTTATCTTATTTATAATGACAAATTACAGCGATAGTTTTCGATTTCATACCTGTGTATAATATTATATATATTTTTATTTTATTGTCATACACTTTAGTTTCAATTTTGAGAATTTTGTAATACATTTTATTTACTAATTGTAATAGAATTTTTTAACATAAAAATCACGCCTGTATTAAAAATTCACAATAGCAACTAGATTTGTTAGTTAAAATATTGATATTCCGCCCAACTAAACAAAGATTGTTCCAGGGCTGGGATTGCTTTTGGATGTACCGGTTTAATTATTAGAGAATTCATTGAATAATTTACAAAACTTAACCTAACACCACTATGATACACGTAAATAATATAATTACGATGTGACAAAATAAAAAATAAAAAACAGAAGTATATTCCTCTGAAAATGAAAAAAGTGGTTACAGTTTGGTTAAAAAAGATGAAATATAATTATATTAAGTTAAAATAGTCAATAATCATTTAAAAATAGGTTAAATCACATTAAAATGAAATAATTAGGTTAAAACTAAATATTTATTAAATTATAATAATAATAATAATAAAACTCTTTATTCTTAAGAAAAGGCGAGCTTATTGCCTGCAGGCAATATTTTAGAGCTAACCTATAGCCAAATTAGTAACAGACGATATAGTTTTAACAAAAATTACGTTAAAATAGTTTGAATTGGCCCAAGACACTTTACTCCGAAAGAATTAGAGTCTGAGGGTTATACGAAAGAGAGCTCTAGGGTTATACGACATTAACTTATATGACATTAACAGAAACTCTTGCAGTTGTCAAAAGCGTGAAACCTGTTGTTGTGCACTTTTACACGCGACTTGGATTATCCGACCATACTAATGATGTTATGCAGGGCACCACACTTAATGACAATATTGAGTTACTCAACTAACTTATTCTAAAATCACGCGCAATCCGGTAAAATTCGTTTCTTAAAAATGTAGTAACTAAATATTTTTATTATTTATATAGTCTTTCTACCATTTACGGCAACGGTCCATTTTAATTTCGACAGTTACATCACGTGGCAGTTAACCTATCCAAGTATACACCTGATGCTTTTTTATGTCGGTGATCTGTTGGGAACCAGTATTTTAACGCGGTTACGGACGTTGCAACATGACACGATAAATCAATGTATAACAAAAAAATCGCTTGTGTCACCCCAAGACTTTCCCGGTAAGCAGATAAGCCCCCTCCCCCGTGTCCACCCCAATAGTGATTGTGTCCTGTAATTTGGTGGTAATAAAAGAACTATTTTCCAGTATGATGTAGTATTTTCTTAAATATAGCAGATTTTTTTAATTATTTGTGTCTTTAAAGTCGTAGCACTCTTGATAAGGCGGAATATGACCCCCTTTTTCCTTCGCTGACCCCTCCCCCCCACCACCCATCCCACCCTCTATAGTAATTGATTATGACAGCAAATATAGTACATTTATAGTATTTTTGTAGTATTTATGTTGTATTAACATGGCTATTTTCCAATGTGGTTCGTTTCACGGCTACCATCGGGCGGCTCTTGAGGTTATTATTATTTCATTAAAATGTATGTCGGAATTTATATGTTTTGTGTCGCTTGTATAAGAGTTATTGCAACTAAAATTTAACAATGTGGTTTCGACCCTACGACGCATCTGTGTACCGAATTTAGAGGCTCTAAGTTCAATACTATGATATTGAAGTATAACTAGCGCGCACCTTGATGGACCGATGTCAACCACTTTCAACTCTTTCCATTATCAAATGATACCTGCATGCCAAATCTCAGCTCAATCGGATGAGGTGTATGGGGGCTATTGTGGAGGAACACACATACACACATGCAGGCACAGAGTCACACAGACAGACTTCAATCTGGAAACGGTCTTAATCCTCTCGGGAAGGGGTGGGGGGGGGGGGGTGGTAATCCATCTTCACCACTAAAAATAAAGAAACACTATCACTAAAAGAAAACCTTATTTAAAGTTTACGGTTTTTTAAAAGTGTAAATCAGTTCTGAAATGCACGGTGGGTCTAATAGTATCGCAAGGGACTGTATCAGCCGTCTGCCCGGAATACTGAATTATTTAGAAAACCGACAGCCGAGCAGCTGCTACTCACGACGTCATGTTTACTGAAGGAATACGCTGCGCGCGAACCCGGCCAACTCGAGGGAGAAATAAACCAAAATCAACCGCCATTTGAAGTTCGTTCAGGTCCAATCTTTAACACAGCGCAACGGTTCGAAAGAAAAATATCGTTTGAGCTTGCAGTAAGTTGTAATATACCAATATTTTAATTACTAGCTGTTGCCCGCGGCTTCGCTTAGCGTAAAGTTTCGAATCGGTTTGTTAATTTAAGAATGGTGGCATTTAATTGCCGTTTTATACGCTGCCTTTAGATATATAGTGCAAGACTTCCCCCTCATATGCACGCTGCTTATATAGTAGACGCGTACGTCTACTATATAAGCAGAACGTACGTCTTGTTCCTCGCCACCCACGCCACCTTCCTCTGAACACTGACCTTGCTGAGACAGCAGTCGCCGTCGCTAGCTAGGTATTTCGGAAGGCTTTCACGCGTTACTAATTACAAGATTATAACTATATCAGCTAAAAGCTTAGAGGACACGGCTAATTTTATCTTTATTAACGACCTGTGATAATGGATTTATTTATTTTAATAAGGATTCTTATTTTAATGCTAATGTATTCAACAAACATTGCCTACAATTTTTTTTTCTTTTCGAGACATAAAAGCAGTTATTGTAGCTTAAATATAAAAGTTTTATATATGTTGTTCTGACTGTTTTATATGCCTCTCTAAGGCCGATGTTTTTGTCATATATTGTTTTCACATATATCTAACCGTTTCGTCAGCGCATGCCGATAAAGCAACTTACCAGCTCATTTTTCTTCGACTTGATTTACAAATATCATGATTTCGTATTGTAAACCAATATTTATCACAATATAATATAGCCTATGGCACTCATCGATATTGGATCTTCCTCTTATTCAAAGAATTTTTGAAATCGTATTAGTAGTTTCGGAGGTTACACCCTACATACAAGCTTACAAACTTACAGACATCACTTCTTTATAATATTATTATAGATGCGGTTCCTAACCGGTGGTCCGCGGACCATCCGGGCTCCACGAGAACTAAATCTAGGACCGCGAAACAAAGTTCATGATCTTGAGGAAAAAATCCTCAGATAACGAAGCGTGCACGCTCCTGATTTATAAGGCGAAGAAAAACATATTTTTCATGTTTTTTAAATAAATTTAAAATGTGATATCAGTTTGATTAACATTTAAAAGATAAAAATGTTTTTTGTAATAGTAAAAAGGAATATTTTTGAGACATTGAATTGCAAATGTTTCTACCGCTGCAGAAATTACGTTATCTGCTAGCGCCGGTAATAGCAAGCGTAATTTTGCCTGAAACAAAAAAAAAACTATGATATAAATTTTTACGTATGTATTTTATAGATCAACTAAAAAAAATACTGAAAATTATATTTTTTATAATTTTTAAAAGATTTTAAAAAAAACGTTTTTCAGCTCATAAATTTGTGTTTAACTAGTAAAAAAGAAATCTTAATATATAAGAGAATTAACCAATCTTTCTATTTTCTTTTTGGAACAACTCGATCCATCAAGTCTTTTTTATTATTACCGGCGCAAACCTGAAAAATATGGTTTTGAGAAAAACGCATTTAAAGTTTCTTTAAAGCAAATTATTATGTCTATTACACTTACAGCAATCTGAGACTATCAGCTATTCCAGAGGTAACAGCCTCATTAATAGATTTCAACTTTGGGTTAAAAAAAACATACACATTTCTTTTTTGGCCGGCTAAACCAAGCTCCCCCCCTTAAGTGCGTGCGATGGTGTACGTTTATAGTGAAAAGAAAACGGTTGTGTCACCCCAAGGCCTTCCCGGTAAGTAGCCAGGGACTTATTAGTTCTGAATATTCATCATAAATAAAGTCGATTCCTTTATTTATTGGCGATGCGACGCATTCAAAATTTTAATTTCGAACGCGCGTCATCTCATTCAACTTAAAAACCAAATTGCAAACTCGGGTCGCCGGGAGCCTTCCGATTCGAATTTCAAACGATCAGCCCATCTTAAACAGGACCGCTTTAAAAAGCCTTACTTTTTAATTAATGTATGGCGGTCTTTAAACATTACCCGTGTCGCTTGTATATGAGGTATTCAAATATTTCGAAGATATTCCACCGAGGTAATCCAGTATCTCTTGATATGACTAGCGCGCTCTCTGGCGGAACGATCTCAACCACAATCTTTACAACTCTTGCAATTACCAAATGATGCCTGCATGCTAAATTTCAGCTCAATCGGATTGGACTTCAGATTGAAAATCAATCGACCTTATCGTCTCAGGGTGATAGGGGAGCGGGGGAAGGGGGGGAGGGGGGGGGGGGGAAGGCAAATGTATATATATATATATCCGTCGGGGTCAAAAGCCACGGTACGAGATCGATTCGTTATTATTATGCCGTAAGATATAATACATCGTATTTCAATATTTCGCAGTTCACTCGCTGCCAAATTCCCGGAATTTAATCGCGAGCAAACGTAATGCGTGGTAACAAATACCACCTTCTTCGATTAATCCTGCAAGGCAAGATAAAAGGCCGCAGAAGACCTGGTTGAAGAAGAACCCACTGGCTACAAAACTTCGTGGAATGGTACCAACTCAAATAAAATAAATAAATAAATAAACTCTTGCAATGACCAAATGATGCCGGCATGCCGGCATTTCAGCTCAATCGGATTAGACTTCAGATTGAAAATCAATCGACCTTATCGTCTCAGGGTGAGAGGGGAGGGGGGGGGGAAGGCAAAATGTATATATCCCTCTTCTCGAAAAAACAATTGCGTGCTAACAATAATAATTATACTTTATATTACGGCTGAAACATTGTTAGTTCGTTTAAACATGTGTTGCAGTAGCGATAGGTGCATGTAATATTTACACGCCATAGCCTATTACCCGAATAATATGCAGTATTAACGTTTGCATTATGAAGGAAATTTTCATTTGCGCAGCTGCCTCCAACGCTCGCAGTCGGTTGGTTGAACCGCAAAACGTTACGTGTTCGTTGGAGTTGCGGAGTTGCTACATAATAATATCATATTAGCGAAGTTTCGTCGGTTAAAAGTGTTGAAGCGGCGGGGTCCGCTCGCGCCCGACCGGCCATATGGTAAAAACCTGCGGGCTGCGGCTATAGCAGGCGCTAGAGCATCCTGGAAACTACGGCTGCGCCAACGGCAACTACCTACATATACTACGTCTAGTGAAAGCTAATGGGCCCTGTTGCGATTGGCCACTAAGACCCATATGTTCAGGGTCTGTCAAACTCACGGGTCAACACCCATCCGGCGGCCTCCACGTATGCAGTGCTAGCCCGGGTAGGACTCCGGCCTGCGGGCCAGTTTCCCCCAGGAGTCAATCTTCTGGCGCTTCTGGACGGATTGCGCACCGTGCGGCGTCAGCCAATCCACTGTAAATATATATGTAGCTAAAGCAGTATGGAAACTACGTTCAAACGTTCAAAACGAACGCACTGACACAGACGTACGGCTTTACAATAATCTAAGCGGTTGTCGCAAGGTTGTCAGTCGCGAGTGCCGCCTCGAGACGAGAGGTTACGTTTTGCGTTCATCTCGGCTTGATGCTCGTGCGTTCTATGTATTGCTAATAAATATTTCCAAAAATCCCAGATTATAAGTAAGAGAAGCCCAATTTATCAGTTTTACACATGCAATAACTTAAACTGTATTTGAAACACCTGCACAATTTGGTGAGAATCAGGTACATTGTTTTGCCGTAGAGCAGCCGTCATGTTGACCTATGTATGAACGATATCAGATATCGTCGCTCTATATGTGAGATCTCGTAAATGCCAACAAGCAACCTTTTCAGGCCATGAACAACTGAATAGGCTACAGTATTTTAATATGCTGTCGCTTAAGGATCGGCGAACTGCTGCGGATATGACTGCGCTACATGACATAGTCAATGGGACGCTGGATAGCCCATACATAGTTTCGCGCATCGCTCTGAAGGTGCCGCAACGTAAAACCCGATCTATACAGTTATTCGAGCCCCCGAGACGACATCCTAACTACACGCGCAATTCAATGCTTAACCGATTGCCACGTACGTATAATGATAGGCTTGACAATTATAGTAGAAACAAAATTTGCTTCAAATCGGCAGTACGAACCGCCCTTGAAGCAGCAGCGACAACTGCCAGTAATTATTGATTTGTAATATGGATGTATAAAAATAACATAACTTAAATAAGTATTCCCATATACTTATTTTGAATTTATGTTGTATAAGTATGATTTATATGTTTGCTGTTAACTCTACAACTTTTGCGGTCATTTGACATTTTTTGGTTGGTTGAGTCCTTGCCGCGTGGACTTGGACGATGACTTCTCCCGGCTAAGTTACATTGGCCTACAAATGCATCGGGAGGACTGTCGTTTATTTCCGCGCGGTATAGATCCATTTTCTCTCAACTAATAAATATTTACGGATGTATTGTATTTTTTGTTTCATAATTTAGTTTGCAAAATATTGTTCACATAATTTCGAACGGCATAAGTTTCAATCGGCATAAGAACATGTTTTTTTAACAATTATGTATCTAATTATAAGTTAATGATATTACTTAGTGTAACAAAAACTGCATATTTTGTTGTTTTGTTTTCGCGCCTTTGTGCAGATTATGTTCGCTGCACCTGTTTTTCCATGTTTTCCCCGTGTTTAGTTATGTTTCCTGTTGGTTTTCATGAATTCTCCCATATTATGACAATTAAAAGGACCATGTTTACGAAATTTCGTAAATATCAAATTTTGACAGATAGAGCTGTGCAGTCATAATTTTTATCGCCCTAAGTGATTCTGGCGATTAATAGCGGTTGTGCTGGTCTAGCCCTACCTGTTATGGGCGACTTCCGCCTCGCAATCGTTCTGTTTCGATTCAAGATGGCTGGGACACGACGCATAGGTTCGGCTGTGAGAATTGGCGACCGCCGTAAGGGAGAAGCCGGAGAGTGACCGCCTGGCGGTAAAAATTTGTTATGTGAAGTGTGTGTGACTTATCTGGTAAGCATTTAATTTCCTTTTGGGTAGCTTTTCATATAAGATCCTCGCGATTTTAAAGGATTTTTCTATTAATCGCAGTTTTTGGGCACCTCTGTTTTTTGGTCAATATTGCTGCTAATGTGACGTAAATCGTCACCAAATGTGAGGATTTCACCTCACCTTTAAATTGCACCGGGATTTTTGTCTTCACGTGGAAAAGGAAATAAAATAACCCTCAATTCTTGAGCGGTGACATGTTGGCTGATTGCACGCCGTAATAAAATACATCGACACCTCCTGTGACCATGAACCATGAACTGTTGCCTTGTGCCCATTAAATGGATTAAACGCGAACTTTACATAACTTTGTGTTTCTTTTTGTGCTTTAGTCTTTCGTGTGTCTGAGGAAAAGGGTTTTCTGTGGGCCAAACCCAATGCTCATTAATATTTAGCCCACTCTCTGAGATAGTTCTTGTTTAAAATTTCTTTCGGGCATCTTTTTTTAAAAATTAGTTTCCTTCTTTATCTTTAAAAGTAAGGTGGCGTCCTTTTTTTCTTTCATTCTTTTGGGTTTTGGTGGTTTTTGCCGTGTTTCTTCTAAACACGGTAGATTAGTAATTTGAAGTTATATTAGCTAAGTAAATAAAATAAAAAATAAATAAATAACTTCGTTCACCACATTCTTTTTTGTTATATAAGTGAGACCAAATTTAAAATGTATATATTAGTTTACTGTAATAAAAACTGTCATATGAAATAAGTTATTTGCGAGGAATTACTATTAAACACTTAAGAGGAAGCGCCTATCGCGAAAATCATTAAACCTTACCTACGAGATGCTATTGCAATGAGAATTGAAAAAATAGCCAAATTGAATTCTCGGGACAGGGACAAAACGACCTTGCACCAATAAGGTTAAAAAACGCTTTTTTGTGCCTACGAGGTCTTACATATAGCTTCTAAATTTCTCGTACCAAGTTTCGCTGTCGATAAAACTTCACTACAAATATTGCGGACTAATAGTCTTCTTTTTTTTAGACACCAAGAGAAAGAGAAGACCATTAGACAGCAAAATTTGTAATACAGTGTTATCGCTAGTAGAACTGGGTACGAGAAATTAAGAAGCTCTGACGCCGGGTGCTACGGATCGTAGCACGAGGCGTAGCACGAGGCGTAGCACGCGCTGTATGCTTATAGATTCTAATTTTAGAGGGTAGTATACGTAGATAGTGTTTCGCTGGCGTCAGATGTACCGTCGTTATCGCAGCGCGGGTACCCGCCCTACACGGGTAGTTGCTGCATGTCGTAATCGACGCGCCTTACCGGTTATCGCTCTGCAAATCTATATGACAGGATCGTGCTAGCTCTCGCGTACTTTGAACCGCGGGAAGTCGGGGTCAAATGCCACGGTACGAGATCGATTCGATATTATTATGCCGTAAGATATGATACATCGTATTTGAATATTTCGCAGTTCACTCGCTGCCAAATTCCCGGAATTTTATCGCTGGCAAACGTAATGCGTCGTAACAATACCACCTTCTCCAATTAATCCTGCAAGGCAAAATAAAAGGCCGCAGAAGATCTGGTCGAAAAAGAACCCACTGGCTACAAAACTTCGTTGAATGGTACCAACTCAAGCACCACCGAGTTGTTCCGCGCTGCAACATCACGGGCCCAAGTGGCCATAATCACCGCCGACCTCCGATAGGAAATGGCACCTTAAGAAGAAGAAACGTAAAAATTGGTTGAATTGTTACATTTATCCAATTTATATTTGAATGTAAGGAACCAAATTAAAATACGACATGCCAGAGAAATATTATTTACACCTAACCATTCTCTCAATATGGCCGTTACAGAAAAAAACACGTTTTAAATTAATACATAGATATTGGGCTCGATTGCGTTTCTTCGCGAACTAAAATCGGAAATTAGTCCGTTCGAACGAGACAGGGCAATACGCTAGAGCGGAGTGTGAGATGACCGGTTGTCACTTTTTCGCATTAAAACTGCGCGCCAAGGTCAAATATTACACCGCACGAAATTTATTCGGACGAGTACGAAGTTCGGCAGGTAGTATTTATCGACGATCATTCGTTTCATATTCCGCTCTAACGTATTGCTCTATCTCGTGCGCTTGGACTAATTTTAGTTTTAGTTCACAAAGAAACGCAATCGGGCCCATTAAGTAAATTTGGTGGACACTTTCACGCCTAAAGTACATCATACGAAAGACCGTGAAATGGATTTCGAGGGTTGATAAAGTATTATATCGGTGGGGATCCCCGTCCTCGGTTATTGCGCGCGGAGCAATTCATAAAACATTCCGTTGAAATCCCATTGCCTGCGCCTGAAAGAATGGCGAATGGCGAAGTTTCTGTCTGAAATTGAGCGCGGACTTATAATAAGCGCGTATTATTCCACCGAAGCGGAGGCATCGCGACATTTTCATTAGAACAAAGACCCGAGACGGGAGGCCATTAACGGGGCAATTTGGACGATAACAATGCAAAACTTATGAGCCGCTTACGGCCCTGTTTTGTGGATGCTCTTATATTGGGTTTCAGCCCCTGAGAAGTTGGGACTAACCTCTTAATACGGGTAATAAATTGTCTATTAATTAAGGCTATCGAGATGACATGCGATGCCAACGGCGATGTATTCGCATATTCAGATAATAATATACGCAGCTGGTTGAAGTTATTCAATTCAAATCATTTTGAACATGCTTTTATTAGGTCGACCTGTATGTAACTAACTATATAATGGAATCTAAGGTAACTAATTTAACCATCTTCCAAGGATCGTAGCGTCATGAAAATTGGCAGCTGTATGTAGTTCTGATGACAATACAATAATATGGTACTGTCGAATTGATCTGATGATGGAGTCGGAAGATATGAACTGGAACTTCATGATGGAACATCGTATCATAGCTGTGTTTGGACTTGTTAGAAAAGTCTTGAAATGAACTTTGACCACGATTAGGTTTCAAGGTCTGATGATGTGGTTTTTACGTGCATTTATAAAAGCGTGTTTTAGTGTTTTTTTTTAACTAATAATTTATTATTTTATTTCGGAAATCACAAAGTATTACAGAGAATAATTACAGCATTGATTATACAGGTGACTTTTTAATTAGTGACATCCTTGAAGTGGGTGAATCAGTACGATCCAAGTAAGCAACTTTAATAATTTTTTTTTTGAAAAAACGAAAAAAAACTGCTTTTTTATTTTGTTTTTCTTTTGTTAAATTTTAACAACTTGATTGGTAAATAAAAGTTTGACAGGCACTGAGCGCGCTGCATCATCCAGCATTACGTAAAATATCGCGAATAAACATTATACGCGATATTTTACCTACCGCTAGATTGCGCAACGCGCTAACCTTTTTTAAACATAATTTATCCGATTTTGAAAAAAAATAGTTTTTTTAAACTTGAAGGTCCAAAATATTTTTTTAAAGTCGCTTATTTGCTCGTACAGATTCACCTTTCAAGGATGTAACTAATTAAAAACATACCCTGTATAGTGTATTAGATGGCTGAAAGACCCACCAATGTGAAAACCAGTATTTTACTACGAAAAGCAACGTATAGATGGCACTCATTGCTTCGTAAACTTGATTATGTTCAATATGGCGACTTTCGTGGTATTACCTTATGGAGGCTCAAAAAATATTTCGAAAAGGGAATGAAGCTCGCCGGTGAAAGCGGTTCGAAAGCTGTCCCTATTATTATCGCTCGCCCTATTATTTGCTTAACAAATTTGCGGTCTCCATGGTGGGCGTGCGGCGGAACATTGCGCATCGTCGCATCTATTGGCATACGGTAGTCGACATTTTCCCTTTCATTACTGAATACCATTACGACTTATTAAATTACTGTATACTGAGGATGATAGCTAATGGTACTTGTGCAGTTGCTACCACTGTGGCTTAATATCTCATTCTTGGGGTCGGCTCAATTCACGGTACAGCTCCTATCCAGTAGCCCCTTCGAATGAGGTTGTACCCCGGGAAGGACTCTGTGTTAATGGATCAGTTTCCCTTGGGGATTGAACCTCGGGCGCTACTGGGCGTCAGCCAATCGACGTCGGAACGATATACGATTTTCTAAGCAGCAGGGGTGGATGTCGATCTGTCGCCTTCCTGATCGGAAGACGATTCCTGCTGGACGGTAGGTTTGTATACCATCATAAAGTCGTCTATGCTCATCACACGGCTGAAAGAACGATCTCATATCGTTAAACCAGCCCGGGGTGATGGGTTCGCCCGTTTTAGTCGGTACCGACGCACTGCAGCTTGGGCCACAAGACCCATTATGTACTCGGATCGGTCCAACTCATGATTCGACTCCTATTCAGTAGTCTCCTCGTGTAGACGGCTACCCCGGGTAAGACTCTCGCATCTCAGGCCCCACGGCTGGTGGATCGGTTTGTCCTGTGGTACTACCTCCCGGCGCTACTGGGCAGTTTTTGCACAGTTAGGCGACGCCAGTCGGGTGCACTCTGACTAATTGCTGAAGGAGTCTGGGGATTATTGATATATACTGTCTCCTAAAGAGCGGCGTTGGATGTTGACCTGTCATCAACCACTTTTAAAATGACCACGTGGCTACCTGATCCTGAATTCAGATAAAACAAATGTTATTGGTTCGCGATGAATTCAAAACTATCCTTCCAAAACTGGAAGACAGGGGGTTAGGTGCCCGCTGAGTACCTTTCCCGGTACCTCGCCGTAAGACGTTAACCTCTGTCAGGCATATTGGCTTAGCTAGACGGTAGATTTGTATTGTCTAAGTCATCTATGCTCACCTCGCGAGGAATAAAACGATCACTATCGTATCTCAAAATGTATTTCTAATCAGAGCGTGTCATAGATATAATACAGGACTTTTTAAGTGTGGACATATTACACTAATCAAAAACCTCTTATAAGAACTCAATAAAAAAATCTAGAATCTATCTAGATGATCACAAAACATTTATATACATATTATATTTCATTTAGTTTAGTTCATTGACATTATTTTATCTGAAGTATATTCATTATAATACCTATATATCATACCTAAAACTAAATATAAATATATTTATATACATACATAATATTTTTTTATTTATTTTGTCTTCCTTTCACCTCACTTCCCATCCTGATTCACCCCATTCTCAAGCGGAAACAATATAAAATTATATTGCGTTCATTTTGTATACTTTATATTCGGAATCATATTAATGGATTTTTGACACTTTTAAATAGGTTTTTATTGCATTGTATGTAGTTCTGTTTGGTTCCAGAATAAAATAAAATAAAATAAAATAATAATACTTCCTAAGGTAATGGGCTCGCCAGTTGTAGTTAACAACTCTTTTTGTCGTCTTTCACTCTTTAAATCACCATTTGGCTACCTAATCCTGAGTTCAGATCAGAAAACATGCCATGGTCTGCGATGGATTCAAACTGAATCAACTCTGAGCACACAACAGGTAGAGGACCGCACAATCGACCTCGAACCAGTAACCAGTCGGGAGGACGGAGAAATCCGGCCATAACTGGTAGTCAGGGAAGAGGCGTCTCGATGGGTGCTCCTAAGTGCCTCGCGCAAGGCGTTGGTTTCTGACTGGTCGCCATTGTAGAAGACAACAATGCACTGTATTCTGAGGATGTTGCTAATATGAAGAGAAAAGAGAAATAAAGAAGACAAGGTATACATTTTCAACAAGGAATGTCGCCTTACAATACCCAATAAAATACTCTAGGACTATCTTTTCTTTGTTTGATTTATGTGGCGATACAAGGCGAAGGCGAAAAGAAAATGGATAAAATTCAATTTCGCTCTCGGATACGTCGAACACAATCAATTTGGTGGTTACTGAGTTATTTCAAGTCGAGGTCAGACTGTATTGACTTATGGATATTCACAGTGTCGAAGAATTCAACATTATCATCATCATCAGGTGCCTTCTCCTAAACGAATAAAAAAATAGAATACATTGAAAGAAGTATATAATATGATCTTTATTTCAGATGGATGTGGATATGATTTTTCTGGTGGATATATAATATACCTGCTTTCGTGAGCAACTTCATTGGCTTCGCGATCGAAGAAGTTTGCATATACGTTGTCGCTACTCTACAACATACTCAATAACCCCACTTTACCCTCCTATCTCAAGGAGAATTTCCACCCTTTGGGAGGCCACAGTCTTCCACTTTGATCAAGCCGGGATACCACACTCGCCATTCATACATCATTCTTCTGTTTACACGCACTCTTTTACAGTCCAATCTACTCGTTTATGGATTCAGCTCCCTCACTCTTTCAGGCATGCACCTTCGTTGCACACTTTCAAAAAGATGTTGAAGAAACATTTATTTTTACACAGCCAATAACTAAATACCTCACCTTGTCCTCTCCTTTGTCTTTCCCTGTGCAACATTAGCATAAGTTATTGACATATATTTGAATAAGTTTATTTTAAATTTAACTTCACTACTTTTTTGTGTATTGTACGGTAACAATTAGGAATTAGTTTATAAAATGCTTGACTGTAAGATATCGCTATAGCGATAAGTCCGCCATTTGTGCATAAATTGTCTTTTTTTTAAAAACCAGTGTCATATTTATTAAGTTATGTTATTATATCACAATAAAGTTATTCTATTCTATAATTACATAAGATATTATTTTTATTTAACACCACCCGGTCAATATCGCGAGCAAATATCGGCAGTCATATAGTATGTTCTGGTTACTTACGCGCAACAACACCCACAAGCTTAAGGTGATTCGTCGCGGTCCGAGGAAACTAGATGGCGATGTAAGCAATATTAACAGAAAAATACGATTTTTAGCTCTCTCAGTGCAGTAAAAATTACGAAATAAATTTACCGGGAACTTTACATATACACGGTTCGATGTACTTCGTATCACCGCGATAATCAACCGCATTACGAAATTAATGGGGAAAACAGACCAATTTCGGTTCAGAACCGAAATTGGTCTGTTTTCCCCATTAATTTCGTAATTCGGTTGATTATCGCGGTGATACGAAGTACATCGAACCGTCTATATGTAAAGTTCCCGGTAAATTTATTTCGTAATTTTTACTGCACTGAGAGAGCTAAAAATCGTATTTTTCTGTTAATATTGCTTACAACGCCATCTATTATCAGAATAGTTTCCTCGGACCGCGACGAATCACCTTAAAGTATGGAAAACCACTAACTTCTATTATACTAGGCAGGGATCTAATGGAACCTGTTGAAGTTTGGCCACTAAGACCCAGTTGTATAGGGTCGGTCAAACGCACGGGTCAACACCCATCCGGCGGCTTCCCCGCTGAAGTGCGAGCCCTGGTAGGACTCTGGCCTGCCAGCCAGTCTCCCATAGAAGTCAACCTTCGGGCGCTCCTGGATGATTCGCACATTGTGCGCCATCAGTCAATCGATTGTACATTCGGACTAACAGCCGGGGGAGTCTGGAAACAGTAACGTTTCGTATAGAGCGAGGGTAGTTGTTAACCTTACGGCAACTGCTCTTGAAACGACCATTCGGCCATCCGATTCCGGGTGAAGAGCCGGGCAAAGGATGTCGTGGTCCGCGATAGATTCGGTAGACACGTTATTAACGATACGTAAGGGAGAGGACCGCGCAAGCGACCTCGATCCTGTAACCAGTCAGGAGGTAGGAGGTGTCCTGATGTTAGTTCCAGATTAATATATCCTTCAAAACTGTCAGGGGGCGAGGCTACCCGCTGGGTACCTTCCCGGGGCCTCGTCGAAAGTAAGCCCAGGCGCGCACTGGCGGCCTAAGTACGCGTGCTCGGCGGCGTTTCCATACATTTAACAGTATCTCGCTTGCTGTCGCCACCTGGCGCCGAGGCCTGGCCGCCATTGCGCGCCTGGACTAACCCGCGGCGCGCACTTGCGGCCTGGCCGCGGCGGCCAACGAGATACTACGAAATGTATGGTATCGCTGGCCGCGCGCGCACTTTGGCCGCGCGGCCTAGTGCGCGCTGTTGACGGCGATTCCATATTATTTCCTAGTATCTCGTTGGCCGCCGCGGCCAGGCCGCAAGTGCGCGCCTAGGCTTAGGCGTTGGCCTCTGCCGGCAAGTCGCGTAACTAGACAGCGGACTGTTTTCGTCCCAAGTTTTCTACGCTCACCGGAGACAAAGCGATCTAATATCGTTAAAACTTCCTGAGGCGACGGGTTCACCCGTTGTTTTTTAAAGCTCTAGTTGTATTATACTAGGCTAACTGGACTGGCTATAGTCAAATTCCTAATGAGGCCATTTGTTTTTGGTTATTTTACCGGTAATAGAAGTATATTTATAGTATAAATAGGATCAAAGCAATTTACCGCGTGAAGTTTGTAGCTCCCGATGTTTCGGCGACGTTGCAGCCGCCGTTGTCCAGGGTAGACGGTAAATTCTTTTTATCCTTTTTATAATGTCGAACAACCGCGATTAGTTTTCCTTGTCATACAGTATTTTTATATGAAAGGGCGAGTTTGTAGTTACCGGCATCCTTGAAGGGGGTGAGTCAGTACGTGCAAGTAACTTTTGATAGAAAATTTTGGGAAAAACAATTTTTTGACAAATTTGTAATTTGTATCTATTGCGAAAAAAAGTTTGAGAGAGCACAGCAAAAAAAGTAGAACAACAATTTTATTTTCATCGTTATGGTGTTATAAATTTATAACTTCTTCTATCAGATTTTGCTTCTTTTAAATCTTATTTTGTAGTTTAGGATGGTTATATTTTCACTATTTTTCGTAGACTGACCGACTAAAAGACGCATTGTCATATAAATGATTTAGTTTTTATGGTAATAATTAACTTGTACCTAGAGTGTTTATTACTATAAAGCAATTTTTATTATTATTTCATGCCTAGATATTTTTTTAAATTATGTAGTTTAAAGTATGCATAAGCCACTGTTTACTTGATACGCTGGCCTTATTACGGGCCTAGGCCTAGTACTTCTTCTCCGTCGTTCCCTCATTACTGAGGATCGTGGCCACTAGACAACAGTTTGCCTACGAGGCTCCTCCACTTCGACCTGTCTTCTGCATGGCGGGTCGCAGATTGTATTGACCCTTTTGTAACTTCTTTGATGAGGTCGTTCCATCTGGCCGGTGATCTGCCTCTGCTTCTTCTTCCCTCCACTTGACCCCCGGAAAGCATTTTCTCTTGATTCTCTGGGTTTCTCCTGGCAACATGACTGAAGAACTGCAGGACCCTTCTCATGCATACGGTGGAGAGTCTCACTTGGATGGCGAGTTCTTCAAGGACAGATTTGTTGGTGCGGCGTGCTGTCCATGGGATTCCTAGCATTTTACGCCAACACCACATCTCCAGTGCATCGATTTTGGTGCGTTACGAGCCTTCAGGGTACCTTAGTCCGCTTACTTATACCCCGATTCCTCCACAGCCTTTCTAGCTTGCTCATGGCCGATCTCGCCATCTGGCTTCTGCGTGAGACCTCCTTTTCGCAGTTTCCGTCGTTGCATATCATGGAGCCCAGATAAACAAAGTCTTTCACAGCTTGAGGGTCACTCAGCTCGTTGGTGCCTTGCATTACTCCAGCCCGGTCCACAAACATGAGTTTGGTCTTGCTGCGGTTCATGTGCAGCCCATACTCCTTGCTTTCCTTCTCCACCCTGCGTAATAGGCCTAGTAAGGTGTCGTTAATTTGAAAAAATACTGGGCTACGGTTGTTTCTTTTTTGATACCATTTGCAATGAAGCCTCTAGTGTTAACGTTAACTGTAAATACATTTTTTAAACAAGCTTTTATTAAAATGCTATGTCCCGAGCCAACCTTGGATGCAGCAGCCTGAATAAATCATAATTGAATGCGTATACAACATTTCGTTTTTGTGCTGTTGACCGTTAAGGAGTCCCCTCGCTGAAAGCCAACCCTGTTTGCAACAGTCCTGTCGCGGTGAAACTTAGTACGGGCTATCATAATTGGACGAATATACAAGAAATCGTTTCTGTGCTGTTTACCATTGATGAGTCCCGTCGTCGGGATCCAACTCTGGGTGCAGCAGCCATATCATGATGAAGTTTAGAACGGGCCTAGCCTAGTATAATCATAATGAAATGCGTTTACAAAATTGTGTGTCTGTGATGTTGGTCGTGGAAGAGGAGCCTCGTCGGGAACCGATCCTTGTTCTAAAATCAGGTAATGCTCACCACAAAAATGCATTGTCATCAGAACTGAACCAATGTGTAAATTTAATATTTACATGTTGTAAAACAATAATTTTAACTTCTTAGGATAAGAGGAAGTCGTTCTAATTCAGCTTGCAAGATTTGACCTAAGCAAACATACAGAACACGCGCAGTTACAGCCATGCAACATGATGTCCCCCTTAAGAAAACTAAATTCGCTTAACGATATTTTTCTTTTCTAGCTGTCCGACTACACAATAGAATAAATTTGGAATTAAAAGTGAAGTTAGATACCATACGAGTAAGAAAAATTATGACTGAATGGTTGATTGAGCTAGGAAGGAACGAAACGGGGGAATTAGTTAATTATAGTGCTGTATAAGAATACCTAACTATATAAAATTACTGCTTTTATGTATATTTATAGATGTAAAACATATGTATATGTATAGATTATATATATATATATATATATATATATATATATATATATATATATATATATATATATATATATATATATATATATATATATATATATATATATATATATATATATATATATATATATATATATATATATATATATATATATATATATATATATATATATATATATATATATATATATATATATATATATATATATATATATATATATATATATATATATATATATATATATATATATATATATATATATATATATATATATATATATATATATATATATATATATATATATATATATATATATATATATATATATATATATATATATATATATATATATATATATATATATATATATATATATATATATATATATATATATATATATATATATATATATATATATATATATATATATATATATATATATATATATATATATATATATATATATATATATATATATAATATATATATATATATATATATATATATATATATATATATATATATATATATATATATATATATATATATATATATATATATATATATATATATATATATATATATATATATATATATATATATATATATATATATATATATATATATATATATATATATATATATATATATATATATATATATATATATATATATATATATATATATATATATATATATATATATATATATATATATATATATATATATATATATATATATATATATATATATATATATATATATATATATATATATATATATATATATATATATATATATATATATATATATATATATATATATATATATATATATATATATATATATATATATATATATATATATATATATATAAATGTATATATGGATATATGTGTATGTATATGTGTAGATGTATATGTATATATGCGTATGTGTATATATGATTATTTAATATTATTATGTTACTAAAATATGCTAACTATATGTAATATGTGTGTAAATATAGAGCTACCACATAAATCAATGCTACATTATATTACACTTACCAACTAAACGAACAAAAAGAAAAAAGAATATAAATACATAAAAGTATACCTTAGTACGGGGCATTACTCCAGCAAGGTAGATTTTAATCTTATTAATCTAAAAAAATAAAATAAATAAATACATACTTGCAAGGTAAATAAAATTTTGTAAAAATACGGTTTTCTTTAAATAAAAATACATTGAAAACCTGAGCGGGTTTAAAAAATCGTTAAAGAGACATTTACTCAACTCATGAATACCCCCTTCTCTATATTTCTTATATTCCACTCCTCCCTTCAATATTGAGTTGGCATACGTTACTAATCACTGTTTTATATTTTATCCTACGATGGCTATTATGTAAGTGTATTCATTTATTACTTGTGAATCAATTAGGCAGGTGCCAAATACGATGTGACGGTTTCTTTGAACTGTTTATGTTTGATTCTTGAACTTGTTTGGTATAATTAGTCGTAACCATTGTAATATGTACTTATAAATAAAATAAATAAATAAATTGGCCACATAAACCTTTAGTCACAATAACCCTGGCGGTATGGCCGTAAGATATTGCCACTTGGCAATAGGCCCACCACATTGTACTATTATGTGTGTGCAATAAAGCTTTTCAAACAAACAAACATTAAAAAGAGGGATCACTTGCCCTGCGACAGCCTACAGAACGCCAGCAGTGATGTCGAGTACACAGGTCTTATCAAGTGGTACTGTAACCTACCTAAAATTGGAGGGGATGTACTATTATAATAGTACAGATTTCAACGTAGATTCGATTACAATCTCCCCGGCGCGACTAGGGGATTCCCGCATTGTGTAATTGGGCGCCATAAAATGCGAATTCAAATTTCGAACGCCGCAATAAAATTCCCCGCGCAAATTTGACAGTAATGTCTGTCCCTGGTACGCCATTTGCACCGCAGACAACCGCCCTCTCTCTCTTTCATCCCCACCCAATCTCTCCGTCTGTCCCTCTCGCACTTGCAGGACGTGGCCGGAAGGTGTTATTAGGACCATAGTTTAAAATAATTTGGAATTTATATATCTCTCCGGGAAGGCGGAACGGGTTGCCGTTTCACCTGCCAGCCTTAGCCGAATGAATGAATGAATAAAATTTTATTTCTGCGCTATTCTACTCGCGGTTTTTATTATCAGATAATAATAGTAAACCAGTGTTAGATACGTAAAGGGCTCTCCAGACGATCAATCATGCTTGGCCAAGCATCGCGTCGCGGGCTGGGCTGGGATCATAAACCGCAGGAAATATGCAAATATTTTTTTAAATATTTACTAAAAATGCCTAATTTTGTAGTTTGATAACAGGAAGTCACGTCATTCATCAATCAATTACGTCTAATTAACGTGACTCCCTGGTATAAACTAGAAAATTAGGCATTTGTGGTAAATATAAAAAAAGAAATATTTGAATAATTCCTGCGGTTTACGATCCCCTCCCAGCCCGCGACGTGATGCTTGACAAGCATGCTTGATCGTCTAGAGAGTCCCTGAGTCTTATGGTGACATGATACCTTGAATCGACCATATCTGAAGAATTTTAGTTTTTTTTTTTTTTTTTATATAAGCATTAATTTAATAAAGTTTCTAAGCGAATCCCTCGATAAGGAACACATTTAAAATTTAGACTCAAAAACGTTGTTCATTGCCAACTGATTTCAAACACTTTCGGGCGCGATTACTCCTACAATATAAGCGATTAGTGTGTTTTATTTTAATTTAATTATATTGACTGGTTAATTTAATTCTCGAGCGTCGCGCTTTGCCACATTTTTTATTTAGGCTCTAAATTAATTAAAATTAATTAAAACGCGACAGCGCTCTGAGAGTTACGCTAAATATGCTTTACAATTAACGCCCTTATACCACCACTGCGCAAAGACAGATATTCTCTGCTAGCGCTGCGATCGAAAGTTTAGTATGCGCCTGGTCACCGGCGCGAGCAGAAGTGGAATCTGTGCTCTGTCGCCTTAAGGCGAAATGAGACATCAGAAAAATATCCGAAATGGGCGGACTCGCCAATAAATAGGAGGGGCCAATTTTGTAGGGTTTGACTAATAAAAACCCAGCGTTGACGAAGCGTCAAGCGCAGGTTTCACATCCGCCCACGCCGGGGGCCAGGCGCTTACTAAATGGTCTATCGCAGCGCTAGCACATAATAACTATCTTTATGCAGTGGTGGTATAAGGGTGTTAATGGCAACGAATATTTAGCATAACTCTCAGAGCGCTCTCATGTTTTGATTAATTGTAATTAATTTAGGGCCTAAATAAAAAATGTGACTAAGTGCTGCCCTAGAGAATTAACCAGTCAATATAAGAAAATTATAATAAAACACACTCACAGTTTACATTGTAGGAGTAATCGCGCCTGAAAGTTTTCGAAATCAGTTTAAAGCCTTAATGTCTAAGGCAATGAGCTACTTTTTTGAGTCCAGGTTGTAAATTGATTCCTTATGGATTCGCTTAGAAAGATTTTTAAATTAATGCTTATTTTTTTCAAAAAAGTCATAAAACTAAAATTCTACAGATAATAAGGTCGTTCTTAGGTATCATGTCGCCTTAACGGGAATTTTCTGTCGTCAAATCCAGTGGTGAGTGTTTCGGTTTATCACTCCACTGTTTTGTAACGATACTGCGTTATTAGACGACTGCGCAACACAAATACATGAGGCCTAAACACTTTATTCACCATTCCGTTTCTTTATTTCATCATAAATTCTAAACGCTTTAAACGATTTAGAAGTGTGCGGTTTAGCTAAAATTGTTGTCATCTCGAGTGTCATGGGGTAGCTAAACTTTCAAAATGTCATAAATAATTGTTTAAATGTCAATAGATTAAGTTAATTCTTTGGCGTTTAGCATCAAATGAAAGGTCTGATTGAGTACATTCCGAAAGTATATATGTATCTATAGGAATAAATATATGAACCACAAATGTTACGTAATAAAACCATTTTATTACTTGAGCACCGAGGCAGCGGCGCGCGATCGTTTTGAAATACCTGCCGCAGGGCACGCAGGTCTGCGACGCCACACTCAGAAAGCTAGGTCAATGAGCCCGGCTCACGTGAAGCCTCGCTAAATGGCAATTACCCAGCAGAAGGCGTCACGGGCCTTCGATCAGACCGGTCGCCTTACTCACGGAATGCGCAATCGTCTTAAAGCACTGGATGTGAGATTAAAGAGAAAACACGCGATAACGAAGCCGTAAGAGAGTATCTGATAATTTAATTCTGTTTTACCGAATATTGTTTTGACGAAGAACTTTTATCTCTTAAAAATAGAGCTTTTCAGAGCAAATAAACTGTTTCTAATCATTCTAAATACAAAAGTTCACTTATGTGTGTGACCATTCTAATAATGTTGATGTTCATCTCTTTTTTTCTTGTTATCTGGCGCCTGCCTGCTTGCCACGGTAACCTATATCGTCTCTTCCTTTTTATCGTCTATTCTTCGTTACGGGATTCCCTTCTGGACACAGTGTACAGTAGTTTTAAGGCAACATATTTTCTCTCTCCAAAAACAAGCCATAAGAATATTATTAAACCTTAAACATAATGAATCATGTCGTGGTCACTTCAAAAATCTCAGTATTCTAACGCTACCATCACTATACATATTTGAATGCATAAAATTAATATTAAAAAACATAGGAAAAATGAAGACCCAAAAAGAAATTCACTCTCATTTCACCAGATGTAGGCACAATTTAGCATTACCCCGTCCATCTCTGGAATTATTCAAAAGGGATCCAAATTACGTTGGAATGGCGTGTTACAATAAACTGCCTGAGAATATGAAAAGTATATGTAGAAACGGAAATATCACCCAATTTAAATCGAAATTAAAAGGCTACCTTATTGCGAGAGAATTATATAATATTAACGAATTATAATTAGATTACTGACAATTTCCATCTCGATTTTTTTTTTTTTTTTTATTATTTAACTTGACATTTGTACCATTTTATCGATTATTATATTATTACTATTATTTTTAATTGTCTCCCATAATCAATTATAATTCTTACTTACAGGACCATTTAATTTTAATATTATAATTTCATGACTATCTGTAGTTATAAATATCTAATATAACTCAATTATGTGGTGAGTCTCTAATGAAATATTTAGTATACATTTTAAAGTTATTTTAACATTAAGCGGCTATATAAAATGTCTAAACAACTATGTAAAGTTTTTTTGAAGACAATAAATGCGATTTGATTTGATTTGATTTGATTGTGGTAAGGTCCCTAGAATGGTTGCACGATATCGTATAATATTTTGAAGCGTGTTTGATTCGACATCCGGTCCATATCGTAAGCGGCGGATATTTCTTCCGAGTCATTTAGTAACAATATCGAACCGAATCCTTTCGGCTCTCGGGGCGATTGTAAGATTTGTATCCTTTCTTGCACTGTGTCTTCGAGGTATCTTGACTGTAGTTGTAGCGTCGCAACAAAGTCATTGATATTGTGCTAGGAACAAGCGAAATTCTTAGAGAAGAACAAACCTCAGTTGCTTAAATAAATCATCTTTCAATATGATTTGCTTTCGCTATACTGTTCCACACATCCGCAATGTATATATTATATTTGTACGTAATAATATATTCAACTAGATCCATCTCTGACAACAGGCCTGTATTTTCGAATACACGTAGTGTCACCGAGATTAATAATTCCAATATGGTTACAGTCCATAAGGCCTTTATAAGTGAACTTGGGTCGGCCCATGTAACCGCTAATGACAGGCTTATTTTCAACATGAGTCGACGTCCCATGTTCGTGCAACGTATGCTCCCCTTTGCAAACATTGTCGTCCTGAGCGGGTGACTGCCCCCCGTCAACTTTCTAAATATTTTAGTATTCGCGGCAGACGTCTGAAAGCGTAGTAAAAGCTGATGCCATAGGCTTTAATAGGCTGCCGAGAATGAATCTTCAATGAACTCGACGACGAATAATTATGGGTTCAGTGACTCAATAATAAGTGGAATTTTAAATGTTTTTCAGCCTAAAGGGAGTTCCTTAATAATTTGTATTATCCCCTCATTTATATCTCACTAAATGTTTGGTTGTATATCTCAGTAAATGAATTATGAACAATGATTATGAATGAATGATAATAAATGAATGATGATGTATACGACTAAAGGGGAATACAGCGAAAATATTATATTATGAACATTTACGCAAATTATGTATGTTCAATAGAACGATGTGTAGCATCGATAAAACTAAGACAAATAGTATAAAGTAACTAAACTGCTTATGGATGAGTACCTGTCTGGCTGAGGACCTGAGTATTGTGTCTACCAAAACAAAGTTTCGAGTTTCGAATGATGGAAATCTGACTACTAGATCAGGTGAATAAAGTGGCTGGGGCAGCAAACCATTGTGTAATTCGTTAATTTTCGCCATAGTTGCGTTGCTTGGTGAAATATATCTTTTTCGAGCCAAAACCTAGTGTATTTTGTGACTGGCGATTAGCTCGGGTTTGCCTACGGCAAAATGTATATAAATTTATATTTACATTTACATTTACATTTACATTACATAGAGCGGGGTTTACTATAGAGCTATAGCATTACTATAGAGCGGATTACTATAAAGCGGCCCACATTTACATTTATATTTGCAGTTATATAAATTTATATACATTTTGTATACATTTTGCCAAGGCATCCTTTAATGGACGCCTCACATTTGAGGGGTTTAATACACTCCTGTATTAATTTGTTAAAACAGTCATGTAACTGATTAGCGTTGTATACACTAGTAATAGTTTGACCTATTGGAAGATAGTATAGCCTAATAATTCAATTTGCATCACAAAATACTGATGCGACAATTTTTTTCAGCCGATTCTACAGATGTAGCGTTCTCTGGAGCCAAACACCTAGGTTATTTCCATTGCTTTGATTGAACTTTGGATTCTGGTGTATAGGGATGGACCTAGGTTCATCTGTTGTTAGATATCGCTGCAAAAAAGCTGCTATATTACTCTCAAAACGGTCTATTGATCGAGAGTAAGCAAACGCATCAATCTCTATTATACTCAAGATGTGACGTATCCTTTCTTTAGAGATGCCTGCCCTGTCAGCTATATAAGATAATTTCAATAGTCGACCTGCCAAGACCATATCATTTGCTTTGGAGATCGTGTCCGGAGTCGTGTCGCTTTTTGGACGTCAGGGTCGGGGTTCATCTTGGCTTTTACGGCCGCATTTAAAGTCAGTCACCCAGTTCTTGGCTGTGGTATAAGAGTTCTAAAGAGTTCTAAAGAGTTCTTTATTGTGGGAATTATTAAAAAAAAACATACAATGTTTAATTAACAAACTGCCCAGAGAGCATACAACATTTTGTTTCAGAAGAAACTTCATAAAGAAGAAGCTATATAAGGCCCAATCAGTAAAACTAAAACTATCAACAATTAAAATATTCAATATCAGAAATGATCAAACACAAGCAATAATCATCAATAATCACATAATCAATCAAACTAATTTTTATAATGTTTTGTCCAAGAAGAATCTAAATACATTGTAATTACATTTAAATATAAGATACCATATAATTAAAACAATCAATAAAATTATTAATTCAAGTTAAAACAATCAACAAATGAAATAATCAGTATACGCATTACATTAAAATAAAGGGGCTGTAAAAAAAGTCATTTTGTAAAATTTATAAATTCCTCAATAGAATAAAACGTATTGGTTGTAAAAAAATCCTTTAAAAGTTTTTGGAACGTTCTGAGATTGCTATTGTCTTTTATGCCAACTGGTAGGCGGTTAAAATAATAAGGCCCTGAGAATTGGGTACTTTGCCTAGCAGCGTTTAAAACCACGCATGGTAGAATGAAATTATTCTTGTATCTGGTGTTTTTATTATGTGTATCTTTAAATTTTACGTAACTTTCCTTTTTGGTGTAAAAATCGAGTACTTTCACCCAAAAAAACACTTCAAAATTATTTTCTCCCTTCAAGCCCTTCATATTCAGGAACGTTAACACTGCTCTATGTATAGTCAGTTTTACTCATTTTAGAAAAGATCAACAAAAGAATGTTTTATATGATATTTTGCAAAAAAGTGTTTCTCCATTGAATTAAAATTTCGAACATCAAAGTTAGAATTTTTTTTTTGTCATGTGGTAGAATTTTTAAACATCTATTTTTTGTTAAACAGGGTAGGCCAGGTAGTTACCATACCGCTGTACAATAAAGTATGATTCAAATGCATATGCACTGCCAGTAGATAAACGCGGGTTGCAAAACAAGGCCACGTCGTGTCTTGCAATAAATATATTATTTTTGAAATTCCCTAAATTAATTAGATAGGTGCCTTATATATCCATAATTAAAATAAACCATCTTGAAAATTGAGACAAACTTGCATTTAAAGGTAATCAAGGAAGCGAGACGTAAAATATCCCACAAGCTTTATGGCTTGCTTCCAATGGTTGCAAAATTTCTTGCGTCAATATTAAACTTAAGCTTATTTGCAAAAGCAATAGTGAAACATTTTTTTTGAAGACCATATTTTAAAGAAATTTAGTTTTATGAGCATTTTACTCTTTCTTTCTTCTTGCTCGACCCTATCCCATTTACTTGGGTGCGGGCCTTTCTTATCCTTCTCCTCCACTCAGCACGATCTTGTGCTGTGTCGGCGTTGAGTTAAGGATGATTCATGCTACACCGGGCCGGGGCCGGGCCGGGCCCCGGCCGGGACACGGTCAGATATCTATAGTATACTTTTGTATGAAGCAATTCATGCTTGGCCGTGCTCCGGCCGTGACCGGCCGTGCCACGACCGGAGCACGGCGTCGAAATGGCGGTGGATATTGTTTTCCCGGCTCCGGTCTGCTAATCGTTCAATGGGAGAGATAGGCTTCACAAATCTTGAATTTTGTTCGGGTAAATCACGTTTTATTTTTCCAAGCAACCGTAAAATTTGCTCTCATCATCTATTAATTCCTTGTAGAGCGTGGCGAATTCTCTCTCCGATTGTCGGTTTCTCCAGGCTGGATGTACACTCCATCTTCTTTTATTAGATTCAGTTCGTGTTTCCAATACTTCGTCTTCAATGGCAATTGCAATAGCTGCCAACTCAAGTTTATTATTATTTAATATTATTATCGCCAAAATAGATGGACACAACACGGCCGTGGGATAAATAAACTCGGAAACAGCCCGGTCACGCCCGGTGTAGCATGAATGACTGGCCCGGCCGGAGCACGGTGGAAACGACTCGGCCGGGGCCCGGCCCGGCCCCGGCCCGGTGTAGCATGAATCATCCTTTAAGCTTCTCTCGGGTCTTTTTGGACCGTCACCCACCGGTGACGGGTGGACTTCCACGACACTTTTCGTCGTCGGTAGGTCTTTATTCTTTATTCTTTATTGAGAAATCACACAGTATTACGGTAACAATATTTTTAAAAAATATACAGATTTACAACAAATAAAACCGGTTAGGGATTTCAATAAAATTACATAAATTACGTTTAAAAAAAAACTACTTAATAAAACTAATGTACCTTCAATTTTAATACTACACAAGAGTCTAGTATTAAGGGTAGGTGTGTATATGTTTGTAGGAGTGTGTTGAGGGTGTGGGTGTGGAGTGTGAGCGTGTATGATTTTAGTAGGTAATGGCGTATATAAAATATAATAATAATAATAATAATCAAAAGAAATAGCTAATACGAGTCAGTTTATTGTATCGGTTAGGGTTTGATTTACGAAGTATTTATAAGTCATTATGGAATTATTAAATATATCAGTGGCAAGCTTCACCATGTGACCATCTGGACGTCGCTGGACGTGCCCGTACCATCGTAAGCGTCTTTCTTTGACTTTGTCAATTATCGGAGCGACTTTCAAACTTACCCTTTAATGAACTTATTACAGATTTTGTCTAATAGTGTGACACCCGCTGACCAGCGTAGCATGCGCATTTTTGTTGTATGTAGTTTATTGAGATGTTGTTTGTTAGTCGCCCAATATTCTGATCTATACAAGATAGCAGATATAATAGCTATCTTATACATTTTGCCATTCGTCTTAAGGCATTTTTCTGTCGTTTATGAGCATTTTTATGGCATTTTTATGAGTATTGTTATGGCATTTTTATGAACATTTTACGTAAACTTTTAAATAATTTATTGTAATATTAGAGTCCTGCCCACCCTAGAATGGGCTAGTCCCAGTTGGGTGACAGGCACAAATAAGCCCAAGGTTCCTGTTATTTTGGTAATAAAAATCAATTGTCTTGTAGTAATTAATTCTTAAATAAATAAATAAATAGTAGGTACTGAGCGATACGTTTGTATTGAATGTGTTCGATTGACGAGAAATGCCAGCCAACTCCTCTAGGATGGCTTAATTATTCTGGAATTTATCCGTATCGAGCAGCAATACTGTCAAAACTATTAGCCAATAAATATGGAATATTTTTATTTCATAAACCGCTTGAAAATAAATTATCAAGCTCTTATTTTTATAAAAATATCGTTTGCCATAGCCCATGTATAATATTTTTATTATTAATCGTAGGTTTTGTAATCAATATCGCTAATTTTCGTAATGTTCATCTCATTGCCAGTGTGAATAAAAAACCAAGCCATGTAGGCCGCCGCGTGGTTTCCATGTTAGTTGTTTCGATCGTTTTCGCGTTCGCTGCCATATTCCAGTGGTTTTCGTGAATCCTGTAATTATTTCTATGTCGCGCGGTAGACGCACAAGCAGCACAGTTGACAATAGGCAGATAGGCGGGAAATTTTTAATGCTATAGCAAAACAACCTTAATCCAAAAACATCATATAATAAAGTGAAGTAACGTCGAAATTCAAGAGAAAGCCAAAACACAACAACGCAGAGTTAGCGAAAATGGCGTCTGACGTTTCGAAGTAAAGGAGTTCTGATTCTTGGCACCAAACCACCGCCATCTTGGAGTGGACTATAAAACTAAAACTTGTAAGATTCAAGTTTCGGCCAGTACTGAATTGACCAACACTCGACCATAAATTCGGGTGTATGTCTCCTCAGTATTGCTTTGGACCAGTCATTTTAAGCAGTGAGTCATTGTTTTTACAAAAAAAATATTTATTTGATGGTTACAGTTACAGTGGACGGGGGCGTCTAAAGGGGTCGCTTAAGAATTTTATTTTTTTACCATAAGGGAGAGGAGATCTAAAAAAATGTTGATAAACACTGCTTCAGACAATCTTAAAATTCATCCCTGGTGTACATATTATAATTAGAAGGTATGATTTTTTGAATCCCTGCGAGTTGCTTTGCGTAGAACCCGATTTTCAAAATATTTCTGTTCATTTAATTCGGAATTGATCTCGTATGGCTAATCTCACATTTGCTTTAGTATGGCGATGCATATACAGCCCCAAATCTAGAGGGATGCAAACCGGGGTACCTGCCGCGGACGGCAATTTAAGGGAGCGCCATATTCATGTCTTTGAAAAAGTTTTTTTCACCAAAGCGCCTAGCATCCATAACGCCTCGTACTATCGATTGTTCATTTGATTTTGAAACGAATCCTGAGTTGATTTTTTAACGCGTGCGAAGTGTGTGTAATGTCTGCACAGGGTAATTCTCCTTCCTTCACACAGAAGAGGAATGGGCAACCCGAGCGGAGCCGAATAAACCCGAACGGCCGAACGTGAGGCGATGGTCGGAAGTTACGTTACTTTGTTGACTGTTCCAGACGAGTCGCTATATTTATTAATTGATGTGGTAATAACTATTTAAATTTATTCAAGAAATTTCATATCCTCCCCTCGATTAAGCGACGTGAAACCGCGGACTTGACCTTTTTACTAAAAATCACCTCCAATAATATTAACTGTCCCGACTTACTAAATAAAATTAATCTCCGTGATCCTTCCAAACTCAATAGATTTAACCCTGCTCTTCGTGTTCCTTATGCTGGTACCAACTATAGGCAAAATTGATTTCTGTGGCGAACAAGTGACAATTTCAATGATTTGATTAAACGATTTGACTTTGATCTATTCTGTACGAGTATTAACTCAGCTAGGCAGCGGCTGAACAGTGAATTCTTTAGCACTAATTTTTGAATATTTTTTTATTTATTTTTAACCGATAGTTTTAATTGAAAGGTCACATATGTTTCTACAACGTTACTTAAACGTGAAAACCTTTAATTGGCTCTCTGTTATACTACTCCGTCTTTTTGTTAAATTATAATTAGCTGTTGGTTTTCCTAAAAATAAATAAATAAATAAATATATTCTTTCTCGGAAAGGGAAAATCGACGTGTAAAGCTGTAGCAAGATTAGAATCATAGTAACATTTCCTGGGATCTAAGGGTTAACGGTGTGTACAGTCTGGCTTGTGCGCTATGCTGGTTGTATGTATTCTATATTAATGCCACGTAAGGAAAATTTATTAGCAAATACTTAATTTATTAAAGGTTTCCTATGCCCAGTCGCAAAAAATAGCACCCATGATATATGTTTCGTGAGTTTATTTAAATCTATTATCTCCAATTATGGGAGGAGAGTTGCCAAAGCCAAGATTTTGCCCCGGCTCGGAAACATCGTGGATCCGACAATGTACGTATATTGTATAAACACCCACAACTGATAGAAAATTATCCAATTTAGTAGTTTGTTTTGTTTTCGTTGGATTACTTTATTATTTCACCATTTTGAACAAGCACCCAATTACCGTAATGGAAATTTCCATAAGAAATTAAATTTGATAACAGAGCTGCGCCCAGCCTATTATATTTTCCCTTTTTTCATTTTTGCGTAGCACGCTCTCGCTAATGTTTCCTGTATTACGCGGCACATTTAATGTTGTTCGCAGAAGCCTCGCTGTAAATACTGCATGACTGTGGGAAATTGAAGGCAGACGAAAGCGGAATGGGCGCCATGAGCGGATATGAATTTTTCGTGAAAAATTAAGTGATTTCTGCTGTGCACTCTAGCAAAAGACGACTCCCGAACGATACGTAACTGGGAAACATTAATATGATTCCCAAAAAAAACGGCTGTGATACCCCAATACTTTCCCGGCAAGTAGACAAGCCACTACCCCCCGTAAAATCTCCCACCACACCCCTCGGCCAAAATTCCCCCCACCAAGCCAGCATACCCCTCCCTCCCCCCCGCACTGTATCCCTCCCCTCACGCTCCGAACCCCCTAAATAACCGGTCCCAGCGCCGAATTCCCAACTCCAACGAAGCCGCGGTTAGGTAAACTAAATTCTCGGGGACGAAACTGGAGAAGAAATCGATTCTTATCTCGAACGACGCCGCGGGCACAACTAAATTCC
The DNA here is from genome assembly GCA_944548615.1 of Micropterix aruncella. Classification (NCBI taxonomy): domain Eukaryota; kingdom Metazoa; phylum Arthropoda; class Insecta; order Lepidoptera; family Micropterigidae; genus Micropterix; species Micropterix aruncella. The sequence goes on along the minus strand of OX155966.1, from coordinate 25,518,065 downwards.
TATAGACGAAACTTAAGAAGAAAAAGATTAAGATGTTAAAATCGAAAAAGTCGTTTCACAGCCCCCTAGAATGTATAACGTCTCTTCCGGGATGCAAAAGGTACGGCCGAGCTTTTACTTCACAAGTTTAGGGGTATATGCAAGTTTACTACACACGTAGTAAACTTGCATACCCCTAAGTAGAACTGAATTCTCGGAGATGAAACTTGAGAAGAATAGGATTAAAACGTTGTTGAAATCGAAAAAGTCGATTCTTGCAGACGAAACTTGAGTTCAAGAAGATTAAGATGTTGAAATCGAAAAAGTCGATTCGCAGATCGAATGAAGCCGCGGACACAATTCAATTTCTGAGACGAAAAAGGAATTGCGCAATACCTACGCACAAATACCTACCTACCATTCACATGTGCCTACCATTCGGGTATCGCATATATTTAATATTTTGTAGCATTTCCGTGGTATTAAAATGGCTAATTTACAATATGTTGTAGTATTTTCTTAAATACAGCAGTTGTTTTTTGTGTTGCTTTTATAGGAGATATTTCAACCAAAATTTCATACTGAGTTTTCGGCCCTACGACGCATCTGTGAACCAAATTTCTAGTCACTAACTGCAATATATCGACATTGAAGTATGACTAGCACTCCCTCTGGTGGACCGATTTCAACTACAATGTTTTCGACTCTTGCCATGACCGAATTATGCCTGCATGCCAAATTTTAGCTCAATCGGATGTGTTTCGGCGATATCGCACTATATGTAAATCATGCAGATGTAATAAATGGCAATATTAGATCATTTCCCAAGCTCCGACTAAAAAAAACCTAATATTTTAGGAAACAGTTTTAATATGCTTGGCTCCTGGTTAGGAGGTTAGCTTCTAATGCTGCGTGCAGACTGACGAAAGGTAACATGAAAAGATTTTGCCGTCCACATTAGTGCAATGTATCATGCACTGTAACACACTTTGTAACAAATTCTCATAGTCTGGTCGCCTTGCGCGCGCGAACTGTGCATTTCATGCGCACGCTTCGAGCATTTTAAGTCGCGTGCGGAGCGATCCGAGATTTATCGGTTTTTCGAACGAACACAAAGGGCGCTCGCTCGGTGTGCTTAGAGCGCCAATGTGGACGGGTTGCGTTAAGACGAGCGCGAAAACGAACTGAACCAGGTATGGATACAGCTACGGGCGAATCGTGGAGTGAAGAAAAAGCCATACAATTAATCGAAGCGTACAGAACACAAGAAATTTTATGGAATCCACAAAATTGGTCGCCACACTCCATTCTCTTCGCGTGTTCTCAGCAGACTGACGCTAAGTTCGCGCGCACGCCGGAAACAGATGCGAGTAAGTACATGTTCGGTTCGTGCGCGCGCTGCACGCACACTGATGGAATGCTCCTTTCATGTTACATTGCAAGTTACCTTTCATCAGTCTGTACGCAGAATAACAAAGCCCTGAACTAAAAAAATGTACTTTAGCCCTTGTCCTCTTCATCCTTTCCATTGACTTGATTAAGGTCTTAATTTTAAAAGTTATATATTATTTTTGATTTAGTTTGTTTTTACGTAGAATACTATTATTAATAATAAAACCATTTTAAATAGAAACAGCCAGTTTATAGCCTTGCGGTAATATATATTAGCTAACATATTATTTAAGGGTGTATAACAAGTTTTGTAATGGCTACACAAAATGAAAATAACAGGAGAATGGAAAAAACTGACAATAACAGAAGAAAAACCAATTATTGAAATTAAATAAAGACGCAAGGTCTTAGGAGAAGAAGGGAGGAAAGAGATCCGAGAAGAAAGGGGAAGGGGAAGGGTTGGTTATGTTATAGTTTTAAGTTTACCTGCTTCTTGAGCATGGATTTAAACGTGATGATGCTGTGGGCTGTTCTGACATTAGTCTGTAAAGCATTCCAGAGTCGTGCAGCTTCCACGGAGAAGGAGTAAAAGAAAAGGTCGCTGCTGTCGCCAAGGATGGATAAAAAATATTGCCGTTGATCGACGGCCGGGCGCCGATATCGCTGTGAACCTTTCGTCGAGATAAAGCGGCATGCCACACTGCAAAAAAATACCATGATGTAATACACAGAATTACGCATGTTTCAACAAGGATTACCTTACGTATGTATATAACGCGGACTCTAGTCCATATGTATGAATTGACATGACGCGTAACGATGTTGGCTGACGGTAGTTAACGTGTCGTAATGTTAAAACATATTGTTATTTCATTACGTCCCGACCTTGGGATCTCACTTTTAACATGACAGCATGTAGTCTAATAGTATACGTACGGTAATAGTCGGATACATGAATCATGTTGAAATTACAGTATACTGTTATTTCCGTATTAACTGTTAGGTAAATGTCGATAAATATAATTGAGTAACGGAGTTTCAACAAAATTCCTTTTAATTCAACAAAATTACGATTGAAACATCGCTATTCTGTATTAAACCGTAATAAAAAACGGCAATGTAAGAAAAAATCCAATATTTTTTTCAGTGCATTCGCGGGAATTTTACATAACAGGCAGAGATTCCTAATTGTCTGGTCACCCTGGTGGTAAGATACTGCAGTTTATTTTGATATTCCGTGATATGGTCGTATAATTAAATAATATAATTTAGCATCTTTTCATGTTTCTTTAACCTAAATTTGAAATCTGTTATTCAATCTTTTACCTCTGGAATAATTAATAGCCTCAGATTGCTGTAAGTGTAAAAAACGTACTACTTATCTTTAAAGAAAATGTAAACGCGTTTTGCTCAAAACCATATTTTTCAGTTTGCGCCGGTGATAAAAAAAACTGCTTTACGGATAGACTTTTTATAATAAAACATATAAGGTTATTAAATTATCTTCTATTAAGACCCAAAAAAAATCTGAAAAAAACATCTTTTTTATTATTATTAGTTAAACACCTTTTTTTTGGGCGAAAATTGATTTTATTTCTTTAAATCCTTGAAAAATTATTACATAATCTCGTAGCTAATTTTATTATTATTCATTTTCTATTAGTTCAGCTACAAAATAAGTCAAAATTGTCAAAATTGATACCTCATTTATTTTTTTATTTGAGGCAAAATTACGCTCGCTATTACGGGCGTAAGCAGATACCGTCATTGCTGCAATGTTAGAAACATTTGCAATTCAATCTCAAAAATAGTTTTTTTTACTATTACCAAAAATATTTTCATCTTCTAAATGTTAATCAAACTGATATAAAAGATTCATGATTAGATTTCAACTTTTTTTTTTTTTAAATAAATCATGAAAAAAAAGTTTTTGTTTGGCCTTCTAAACCATTCTCCCTCCTTTATCTCTCTAATAGAATCTAATTAATATTCCGTAAAACCTAATATCCATGATATCTTTATTTAAGAAAAGCTAATCGCAAAGCATTTTTTTAGTTTCCTGTACAGAATCACCCCTCAAACGTACCTAAGTATATTCCTCCCCTTAAGTATATTCCTCCTTTACACCTGTATATTCCTCCTCACGAGAGGCATAGTTGGCTAGTTATCCCGTATTTTACCAACGCGGTAAAGAATTTAAAAAAGAGAAAAAGAGTATCCGACACGAATATTAATTTCTCCATCTGTTCCACAGCGTTCGATCTCTTATTAATTAAAAGAAAATTGCCGTCGACCCCGTGCTTTGAATTTTTCCAGCAGAATTCAAGTCTGCGAGCGATATTCTGTTCTCGTTGCCTCCCAAACGCCACCTATTGCATACTAAGATTTCTCATTCAAAGATGTCAATTAAGATGTCTGCTCGCTCGCCTTCTCCTCCTTTCCTCTCATTTCATACGCATTTTCATTATCGAACTTTCGCTCGCGTTGAATGTCGCTTCACAACTTAATTATATGCTAATAAAGGGAAGACTACCGTGAATACATCTTATAGGATTTTGTGAGAAAATTTCTCGATCTCTCTCTCTCTCTCTCTTTCTTTACTTCGTTGACGATATTAAAAATCGTAGCCCCATTGCTAAAAGAGAGCTACATTCATTTATTATTACATGCCTGGGATTTTTCGTATTTATTCCTTAAAGGAATAGTCCCTCCAAATGGAATATTTCTATTGCTGTTTCGCAATTATTCCTCCGATTGGTGAAAGACAGCAATTCCCGTGAACTCGCATGGTTTCGATAATTTTCAAAACTATATACTTTGAGATTCGCCGAATATATATTTCTAAAATATACGCGTATCTGAAGACCTTCTTAAATCATACCTTTCATCCATCCGTATTTTATATAGGTACATCTGTAAGAAAAAATGATACATAACAGTTTTTTTTATATTTGCTTCATAGTTTCTCGTAACTAATGAACAAAAAATATTGAAATAGATATCAATCGATTCCTTATTATCAATTTCTAGATACAAGTTTTAAAAAAATCGTTTCAGATTGATTCATGACTGCTGCTGCACCTAAGGTTGGCTCGGGAAAGAGCATTTTATTAAAAGTTTGTTTTTTAAAATGTGTTTTAACTATTATTTTATTATTATTTTATGGTTATTATTAAATCGTACAGTGCAATCTACACGCATCATGTGTTTAATATACCCTCGCCTCGCCTAAGTGCGAAAAGTGGCTGTCGCCGAATTTAGATAGCATAAAATTTCACTTTCAACGCGTAATGTACTCGAGAATCGCAAGCTGATCCATCAAAAGCGGATCATCAATCAAGCGGGCGAGCGTTTGAATGGCAAAACACGCGCGGCGCAGCAGAGGGGTACAGAGAAGGGGCCCGGCGGCCCGCTCGATCGAGCGAACGGTTCGCGTTCCCGGCTAATGGACGACCAAGAAAGACTCCTTTCAGACCCTGAGTGACACTTAGAATTACATACAAGCGCCTAGCAAACTCGAGACGTAGCGCAAAACGTACGCTTGGATAGCAATACTCACGTATTTTACTTTGGTTTGAGGAAATTTATTTATAGAAAAGCACAATATGGTTAGTAGTGTGACGACTTTTACTTTCCCAGCCAAAAGGAAAATATTGCGAACGCGTTAAAAAAATCGAGATAAAGATGGAAATATCCAATTGCCCCCCCCCCCCCCCCCCCCCCTGAGACAAATAGAGTTGTCAACTACAACGGGCGAACCCGGCACCTCAGGAAGTTTTAACGATTGTTCATTCTATCTCCCGTGAAGTGAGCGAAGAAGACTTGGTTGGTCACATCCACGGGTCAACACCCATCCGGTGGCCTCCACACACTAAGCGCGAGCCCGGGCAGGACTTTGGCCTTAGGACTACTTTCCCCTAGGAGTCAATCTTCTGGCGCTGATGGACGGCCTGTGCATCGTGCGGCGTAAGCCAATCGATTGTGCACTTTGGTCTCTGACTAACAGTCGGGGGAGTCCTACCGGATGCGGTAACGGTAAAAAATAGTAACGAAGAGAAATATTTGGAATATGAATGTAGCAAAATAAATTATACAGTGTACAATTATTACACTCCGCAAAATATTGCTGATCTTTAAATCACAAAATATTACCGATCAATCCAACATTTTGGAAAATTATTAAACTATGCAATTGTACCTACTTAGAAAAATCCGATATGTATGACACCCCGATTTTTTATTCCATCATAACTTCTAAACGCTTGAACCGATTTAAAAGTGTGTAATATTGTTAGAATCGTTACGTCATCCCGAGTATCATAGGGTACCTAAACCGTGCAAATATTAAAAAAAATATATTTGTCTAAATGACCAAACATTAATAAATTACCTTTCCTAAATATAACGTGTTTAGTGTCAAATGAAAGGTCTGATTAAGTTCATTCCGGAAATCTATTTATCTATATTTATATATACGGGGTGTTATTACTGCAAGGGGCTTTTTTTTCTCTGGGTGAATCGGTACAATGTGGTATACAACTTTAAATTTAAAAAAAAAATGTTTTTTTTTATATTTGAAAATTTGTAGAAGTTAACTGTTAAATAAAGGTTTGAGAAGCGTTTGAGCGCGCTGCGCCATCTAGCGGTAGGTAATAAATCGTAAATAAGCAATATCAGCGACATTTTACCAAACGCTAGATAGCGCATCGTGATCATAGCTTTTCATATTATTTAAAAATAAATTTAAAAAAAACATTTTTTTTGATATTTTTCAGTTTTTTCCAATTTTTTTTAATTTAAAGTTGCTTGTATCCTTGTACTGATTCACACACAAAAAAATGGCCCTGCAGTAATAACACCCCTGTATATAAATACATAAACCACAAAACTTTCATAAAAAAACCGTAATAAAAATAATTATAAATACAATAGTTCATTCTCTGTAACGGCAGTCGTGTTTTTTTTATTTATTTACTTAGTAATTGAATATTGTATATGTAAATATAAAATTATTATTTAAGAGCAGTATTAATTGCCCAAAACTCAGTTAAACAGCAATAAACCAAAACCACAAGTGTGGACATAAACTTCTTATTAGACCAAACACTCCGAATAATAAGCAATGAAGCGCGTGTTTATTAAATAAACAAAGGGCATACGATAAACGTCCATTTGTTTAGCGTAAATAGAGGGAATCTGCCGAAATAACTCGCTCATGAATATTTCAAAAGATCCAACTTTAGCCGCGCACACCTACCACATCAGCCCGGGCACTGAGCTAGGGTCACGGATTGAGGAGGATAACATTATATAATATAAACCAGATGCGTCATGCCTTAAATGAATATAAAATATTTTAAAAACCAATTTTATCGTGGATTGCGTCCAACGTTCGTATTACGTTGAAATCGCACTTGTCCAGGGCTAAAGCCGCAATTATAATATTAGGGCCACGCCGCGTATTGCAACGCTGTCCCACTCAACGGGCATGTGATTATTATCGACAGTGTTGTGTCGCCGCGCGTGCTGACGAATTTTCGTGTCAGTTCAGTGCGATCAGTCATCGTCCGCACTTGTCTACAATATTTTCGTCCGACTCAGATACGGATGCTAAGAAAATATTGCCTAGGTACCTACTTATGTTAAAAGAAAGAAGAGGAAATATTGGGTACATCCAATAAAACAGTAGAGGAACTCGAAGTGAATAGCATTTATTGGTAAATAAACTAGGAAAGCGACGAAACTACATTTCACCAATATTTCAGATTGACAAAAACACAATTCGACTACATAGGTACCTACATCATTTTATTGAAAATGTATTTTAAAAAATACGTAAGTATGCGCACTGAAATACGTATTACGTAGGTATGCGTCTGCTGACTTGCTCGGCCACGCGCGCAAATGCGAGTGCCCATGGCTGATTACACTAAAATCTGATTATACTATAGCGAGAAGCGAGCCAACGCGTGGCTTTCCCAGCACCGATCCCACGCCGATCGAAATCGAGTGATCTGCGTGACGTCAGCTCGCGCGCCGACACGCGGGCCATGTCTAATATAATCATTTTCATACTAAATATATGAAACCGAATGCAATCCCACGCGTTGCAACACGCCGCTTGGCCCAAATATAATTGCGGCTTAAATCACGCTTTTAATAAGTAAATAACTTTTAGAAATAGCCTCATTCATCAGTGCATCGTTAAGAGGGTGCTGCACGAAATTTCTCAAATTAGGGTCTAGCGTTTTAGTTATTCCGCTAAAACTACGCTAATAAAAGCAGTGACAAAAAACACTCGTTTTTATCAATAAGTCATTTATAAAGTGAGATAATAAATTTGGCAATAGTTTGCGTAGTTTTTTATAAAAACACCCGAGAAAATATACAAAAATGGACGAGGGGTTTTAGTCCTCACTGGGAAAATAATAACTAATTTGAATTACAAATTATTATTACAGAAAGTTAAATGACATATCTTCACTATAAAATATTTAAATTTCAATTATTGTAATAGGATTTTATACAATAAATCCCAGAACATCAGGTATCAGATTCTCCATACATTTTTTGTATGGGCGAGCCGCGGTAATAAATACACAGGCGCGCTATGAAATAGATTCACTTCCCTGCTGCTATTCGAAGTGAGAGCACGTCTTTTTCGGTTAGCTCTTATCAGTTCCCGCTCACGTAATATTTTATTCTTCTACACCGCAGTCCGCGTCGTCACGCATCGGCACGAAAAAGCAAACAGAAGTAAGTATTTTATTTTTTATATTTGTTTTTTTTTTATGGATGTTTATGGCATCTTTGTTATAACTTATTATAATACTCTACATGTATTTTAGTTAATGGGGAACCGCAAGAAAACATATTTCGTTTTTTGAGAAACGCCATAGAATCAGCGTGAAATTTCAGTCTAAAGACATGAGAAAGCGATGTTGTTTTCAGTCCGAGATATAAGAAAATGAGATAGTTTTAAACGCCAAGATTCGATCGGCGCTCATTATATAAAAAATAGATCGACTCCAATAAGCGTAAAACAATTGAAAATATTTTCTGAAGGGACCACTATTCGAAATTATAAATAGGATAGAAAACGAATTTACCGCGTGAAATTTGTAGCACCCCGACGTTTCGGTGACGTTGCAGCCGCCGTTGTCTAGGGTAGACTCCAGTCTACCCTAGACAACGGCGGCTGCGACGTCACCGAAACGTCGGGTGCTACAAATTTCACGCGGTAAATTCGTTTTCTATCCTATTTATAATGTCAAACAACCGCGATAGTCTTCGATTTTACACTATTCGAAAAATGTAATCTCGAACAGTTTAGTTAATTTGCGTGAAAAACTTGAAATTCAATAAAAAAATACTGAAAGACGCATAAAACATGTACAGGTAGAATATTGATTTTGAATATTGATTTTGAAAAGCAGTTTCGCCATCAGGAGTGAGCAACGAAGGATATTTCGGCATGCAGATGTATTATTTTCGTAAGTTGAAAATAAGTGGTTGGCTGTAAGATATATAGCTTACAAAGAACATTGATAGGATATGCACTGATTTAAGGTTGCGACACGTCATTTAAACCAGAATTTTAAAATCAAATAGTCTTTGAAAATATTCAAAACTATAGAATACTTAGAAATATTTTGAAACCATAGAAAATTAAAATAATTTGAAAATCATTTTAAAATCTAATAGTTTTTGAAAATATTCAAAACTATAGAATACTTTGAAATATTTTGAAACCATAGAAAAATAAAATAATTTGAAAATCATTTTGAAATCAAATAGTCTTTAAAAATATTCAAAACTACAAAATACTTCAAAATATTCAAAACTATAGAATACTTTGAAATATTTTAAAACCATAGAAAAATAAAATCCTTTGAAAAACATTTTAAAATCAAATAGGCTTTGAAAATGTTCAATATCATAGATATTCAATAGTATAGAGAGAGTTTTAAAAAAATTGAAACTTGAGATTTTTTATTTTTCTTTTATTTTTTATTTTTCACCTTCACAAGTTAAACAGCATAGAATGTTACATTTGCAATTATCATCGTCTCCATAATATTTTACGACTTCAAAATTATCCATAACACCACTAACTATGTTCTTTAATCGTTCCATATTAATCGAAAACACAGTCTATAAAGATAACCTCAACATGTTACACTAATTTCAAACACGAGACACGAGTGGTGAAGTTTGCGCGCGAACTTCATGCGTCTTTCGCGATTGGAGAACAAATGATTTATGCTTTATGCGAGGACTCGTGCCTTGATTTGAGCACGACTTTGGAAAGGGAGTTAACATATCAAACCCGTGCCCGTTTCGAGGCAACACTGCCTTCTATTGAACCGCAAACAGAAATACGCGGCCCGGCCGCTTTAATTAACTAACAAACTAATTGTTTAGATTAGATTCACCGAATTATTTATAATAAATACTAATCAGTGAAGCATACGGAAGAGACGTAATAAGAGCGTCAATCGTGGGAGTCCTCGTTCGTGTCATGAATACACAGAACTCTCCGACTAATCTGTGGCCAGGTGCTCTGGGAGCGCTCCGGGATAAACACGCTTTATGTCACACAAATCGATGTCAAGAGGACGCTAAAGGAGTCAGCTGTTGTAATATTTTGTTTTAGCGTCGCTTGTATAAGAGATATTATAAAAAAAAATTACAATGTGATTTCGGTCTAACAATGCACTTGTGTACCGAATTTCAAGTATCTTACTCCAATATTTCGAGATTAAAGTATGACTATCGCGCCCTATAGTGGACCGATTTCTACCACAATCTTTCAATTCTTACCATGACCAAATAGTAGGTAGGTAAGTGGTAAAAAAGAAAATCGGTTGCATCACCCCAAGACTTCCCGGCAAGCAGACAACCCCCCTCCCCCCCAATAAATATTAGTAATAAATAAATAATATTTTTTAAATACGATATAGCATTTTCCTAAATACGGCGATTTGTTTTTAGCGTCGCTTGGTATAAGAGATATTCCAACCAATTTCACTGTGGGCCGATTTCAACCACAATCTTTTCAACTCTTGCCGTGATCAAATGATGCCTGCATGCCAAATATTAGGTCAATCGGATGAAGCGTTTGGACGCTATCGTGGAGGAATACATACACACAGACAGACACACAGACACGCAGACAAACTTTAATCTGGAAACGGCTTCTTAATCGTCTCGGATGGAGGGGGGGGGGGAAGGGTCAAAATGGATATTCCCGTCTTCCTCCCAAAAATAAATTTTAGCGCATTCGCAAACTTTCCCTTACCGATGGTTGGCCGGAAAAGAAAAATGTGTCAATTTTACAACAACCAACACTTGGTCCAAGAGAGTGGCTGGAAATAAATGCTGATCGGCGGACTATCTTTCATCGGTTTCTGGACTCTTTTTTATTCAAATTTCTTTATAAAAAGGATAAAAATGAATTTACCGCGTGAAGTTTGTAACACCCGACAATTCGACGATGTTGCAACCGCCGTTGTCTAGCCAACCCTAGACAACGGCAGTTGCAACAGAGCCAAAACGTCGGGTGTTACAAACAAATGTGCGTCAAACAACCGCGAGAGTTTTTTGTAAAATGTTTGTTAAAAAACTTTATTGCAGACACAACAGAATGCAACATGGTGGGCCTATTGCCAAGTGGCAAAATGTAAGGCCATACCATCAGCGTTATAGTGACGAAGTGTTGATGTAAGCAAACTAATATATAAAAAGTGTGATTTTAGTCAAGAAAAGGTCATAATAAATAGGTACAGTTACAATAACAAAAACAATAATGAAAAAAAGGACAGAAATAATAACACATGTCAAGTCAGTATCTAAGAAAGGTATGGTATATAAGGACATCCTAGGAGGCTTTGTGCAACCAAAACGTCCTTTTTTACACGACTATCCAACAAAAAAGGAGTGTAATGTATTCAGTGTTTTCTATGTATGTCCGTTTCTTTATGCCAACACAACTTCTATAATAAACACTTGAATCGATTTAGAAGTGTGTGGCATTGTTAGAATCGTTATGTCATCCCGATATTAGTGACATAGGATACCGTAACTTTTCAAATAGCAAGTAAGTAGTCGTCTAAAAGTCCAATTGTCAATAAATTAACTTAAATATTTAATGTCAATAAATTAAATTAACTTAAATGTTTAGTGTCAAATGAAAGGTCTGATTCTGAGTACATTCCGGAAATATCCGTCTGTATATACAGCATGAGTTTAAATTAACCAGCATCCTTCGGGTAGGTGAATCAGTACGACCAGGTAAGAAAGTTTTGATTAAAAAAAAATAGAAAAACAAACAAACAATAAAAAAAATGTTTTTATCACAAGTTTTATCAAAAATTTGGTTACCTGCTTGCACTGATTTACCCTCTTCAAGGATGCCGGTTAATTGAGACTCACCTTGTATATATATATATATATATATATATATATATATATATATATATATATATATATATATATATATATATATATATATATATATATATATATATATATATATATATATATATATATATATATATATATATATATATATATATATATATATATATATATATATATATATATATATATATATATATATATATATATATATATATATATATATATATATATATATATATATATATGTATAAATAAATAAACGAAAAATATTTCATAAAAAACCGTAATCGAAACAATTATAAATACAATAGTTTACTTTCTGTAACGGCAGTAAGGTTTTTTTAAATTCTTTTTTTAATATATTTACTTGTGTATTTCACCAAATTACAATTACCATTACTTAATATCTACATAGGGCTCTATTGAGTTCCTCTCGAATTAAAATCAGAAATTAGATCATGTGAACATGAAAGAGCAGTACGTCAGTTATCATTTCTTCGCATTTAAAACTACCCAATGATGATAAAAGGACTAAATCTAACATGGCACGAAATGTGTTTAAACTTATTCGGGCGTCTTTAAGTTCGACTGGTAGTTTTGGTGCGGGAAAATCGACGATACTTCATTTCATATTTCGTTCAAACGTATTGCTCTGTCTCGTTCGGTTGAATTAAGTTCCTATTTTAGTTCACGAAGAAACGCAGTCGAGCCCGAAATGGTAACGCAATGTGCAAGTGTGGCCCGCCGATGCGTAAAAGATACACCCACTTGGGTGGTCATTACCTCCAACCTGAGGAGGTAAAACAATCTGGCGCTAAAAGCATATTGCGGTTCTTAAATGACACGAGGCTCCGCGCAGAACTATAGCAGGGGACGAACACAATACATCAGCAATGGTAGCAGTGTTACAAGCCTCATAAAGACCTTAGAAAAGCCCCAAACAACAAATAAAATAAAATAATAAAAAAACGGGCCCATAGTAACATATACCTGCTGTAAACACGTCTTTTCTATCGCGGAAATATTCCGCGTACGATTCGCAACTTAAGTAACATAAGCGTGATTCGCACCTATAAAGGCCGACGATGGAGGGCAAATTTAATTAAAGGCGGGAACAGTGTCGATTCCGCAGGTGCGATAGAGGGGCTCGCTACCCGTAGGAATGCACGCGCGGCGGCGCGGCGGTCACGAATCCACGCGGTCTAATAATTATTAAACGGTCGGAGGCCGCCCGCCGCCGCATAGTGCCCGGGAGCTTTGCGCGGAAACAATTGCATCGAATGTTCTCACGTAACCCTCTCCACCCGGTCGCTTCTCACCCACCGACCTCTATTGCGCCCAGAAATATCCGGGACCGCTACACGGTTGGCGAAATATAATTTCAAAGCATTCAACCAAATAGACAGTAGTTGTGTCAAGTTATTATGATCGCAAAATGTAGGGCGACTTGCAACAAGCTCGATTAAGATAGATAACCGTGTTTAAAGAGTCTAACCACCGTTAAATAGTCGAGACTGCTTGCACCATGCTCTGTTAAGCTAACTGCAGTTATGTTTCCTAACCGAGCCTTGATGCCCTGTTAGTGCCACCACAGTACAATAACACCCAGTAAGTTCACTCAAGAGATACAAGGCAATGCGGGAAGAGGGTGCGTCGGAAGTGGGGCCAGGGATTCTCAAAACAAATCGGTACCACAATAGCATCTGCGTCGCCGGGCCACCGTAAATGTGGCCGGGACTATGCTTCAAGAAGACGAGTAAACATATTACGATTTGTGGTAGCCCTTAAGATTCCTGACGGCACTTGCTTCTGAGAAGCTTCACTTGCAAGAGAAGCTACTGTTGGTATACTGTGGCGCCACTAACCAGCCGTTAGCGAGCTGTCAAAGTTACCTGTCAATTTTCGAGGTTAGATTTGATCGCATCGCCTGTACCGCGGTTTTTTTGTATATTTCACTTCTTTTGGTTATTGCACTCGTAAAAAAAACCGATATGTCTGATGTTGATGAGGAAAGACGTGAAAGCGAGACACGAACAAAAGCCCTTTAGCAGTTTGACAGCTGATCAGCTGAGAAGCTCTCGTCCGCCATTTTGAACTGTGCTGTGATTGGCTGTGACAAGCAATCTAGATTTAAGTTGTGTTTATGGTTATGTTCTTAGACTCAAAAAAAGATTTTGCGAACTCCGACCGGCGTTAGTTAACCGGGACGTCTAAATAGTTGGTGCAAGCCGACATGTTTTAACCGGCTGTTAAATTGTTTTTTTTGTGGTTAGCTAACCACGATTAGCAGAATTTAAAATGCCGGTTGGTGCAAGTCACCCGTAGTAAATTTGGGGCCGTCCACATATTACGTAATCACCGAGAGGGGAGGGGGGTTAGAACTGAGGCTTACGCTTGATTACGTGGGGGAGGGGAGGGTGCCCGTCATGATTACGTAATCAACTTTGGTCCCCGTATCGCATTTTTTTTGGTCTAAACATGCACGGAAATACCGCAGTGCCGCGCCGAATATACTACCCCACACGCGCGATGTGCGTAGATAGGGTAGTGTCTCCAGTGAATAAACCCGGGATTCCTTAACTTTGAAAAATCAACCTCAACGATGTCGGTGCCAAGCTATTTACATACGTCCTTTAATGGCATTATTTATAATTAAACATTATTCAGTTATATCGTTTTCTTAGATGTTCCGTTTAGTTTTGGAAATATTTAACTGGTGTTTTGAGATCTTGTGATTTTGTAATTACATTGAATTCATAAAGTACATTTTTAAAAGCATTCTAAAATGTTTTTTTCCACTTATCGTCTTCAAACACTTTACAAACGCTGGGTTTACGATTCTTCACATGTTTCGCATATTCGGTTGATTACGTAATATTGGGGTGGAGGGGGGATCGGGCCGCTGATTACGTCTGTTGACATAGGGGAGGGAAGGGGTCGAAAATTCCAAAGACGTAATTACGTAATATGTAGACGGCCCCTTTGTAATAAGGGTGACCGCCGAGAGATTTTATATTTTTATTAGAAATAAAAAATTTTATATTTAGAAGAGCAAAGGTATTTATTTTTCACAACATAAAAGGATAATGCGGATTTATTTTTTTATTATATTTTTTTTTTCAAATTGAGTCCGTTTTGCTGCATTCTGCATTGCATTGCGACATTCTGGTAATCTGGACCTCATGTTGCAATGTCGAAAACTCGCTTGTAAAGATCTGGACTGATAGCTGCGATTTCGCGTTGGATATTTTTCTATAGGGCTCCTATTGTTGTTAGCGAATCACTGTAAACGTGATATTTAAGGCATCCCCACAGGAAAAAATCACATGGGCTTAAATCGGGAGATCTGGAGGACCAGTCAACGTCATCAAAGCGGCATATCAATTTTCGAGGGAAAAGCTGCCTCACTTTAGCTTTTAAGACAGTAGCGGTGGGTGCCGTGGCACCATCCAGCTGAAAATTGGTCGTTTCGTTATAGCCAGCATGCCGATGTAGCTCCGGAGTAAAAAAAGTTTCCAGCATGGTGCAGTACGCTCTGAAGTTACGGTCACATGATTGCCAAAAAAGGGCCCAATTTTGTCATTGCCAAAAATGGCGCACAAAACAGTCGTCTTTTAATTATCCAAGGGCTTTTGATGCACCTCTTTTGGGTTGCTCTCGCTCCAATAGCGCATATTCTGCTTGCTGACGTACCTACTGAGGTGAAAATACGCCTCTTCAAAACAAAAATATTTTTTTAACGCGTAGGTGTAGGAAGTCGTTGTGACCTTCGTAGGTAGTCCCCCGTAAGGATGTTTTTTTTCATATAATGTTGTGAACAAACGTTTTTTGATAATCGTTGATGATGCAATAATTCGTATAGATTTCCGTGGCTTTCTAAAAATGTCCAATCTCACACGATCTGCGTTTTCTGGAGTCGAAACAGAAGTTAAAGGTTCAGGCTAAGGCTCATTGCCGGCTGATCTTGTTTCTCTGAACTTTTGTTGCCATGTCCATATCAACTGGTTCGACGGGCCATCCTTTATTCTTCGGATATCAAATTGGGAACAGAAATGACGCATCGCCACTTTGATTGAATTATTGTTCGCAAAATAAGCCTCAACCGCAAAAGCGCGGTCGCACCTGTCACTCATGGCGACTAAATAACCCGCAAGTTTCCTGCGCTAAATGACAGCCCGCTTTCCCCCCACTTCTCCTCTAGTAGTTGCAAGCTTAGTTTTAAGTCTAAAATCTGCCGGCGTACACCCTGTATTTTTGTAGTATTAAAAGGGATATTTTCCAATATTCAAATTATATTTTCCAATATTCAATATTCAAATATTATTCAAAATTATATTATAATTAGTAAAGTAACATGCACATTTTATGTATAATTGTATTCGCAGACTATTTTAATTTGATTTTTTAATATTTATTGCAATGATATTGTTCCTTTCATAATTATTTCAATTTGATTATTTCACTATTTATTTGCATTTTTTTCATCCTTTTAGTATTATCCCTATTTCGCATGTTACCGAAATTCCTTAACTATTTATTTTATTATGTATTATATGATGAACATTGCTTATTAATAATCTTCGGAATATTGGAATAAGGATTAAGCTCTTTGTTGGTTTAAGTACCATTTATGCAATAGTGAGCCATCCGTTAGTATTCGAAACAGCTTATTGTATAGATGTCCCCAAGATAGTAAGTATCCTGGGGCTGCTGCTAATCCTCATATAAATTAATGGCATTAATATTATCCAAAATAACTGTAGTAATATTTCATATGCAGATGATACCGCTATTATTTTAATACTCGAACATAGGCTAATTGTTTCTCTTTGACTGAAAGGGATCAACGGAGATAAATCATAACTTGGTAATAGCTCTCTGTATCTTATTATCTTCAAAACGAAATATTTTTTACTTAATATAACCTCCTCAGGCAAGCCTGACGCGAAACTCAGAATACAAATACACAATGTTAACCCCTCTTATCGCGGGGTAAAAATGTTAACCCCTCTTACCGCGGGGTAAAAATTCAGCCCCCACTTCTGCGTGTGATAGTTTATATTGGATATTATATCCAATATTGGATCGCTCACATTCCGTTGCGGGTAGGCTTGCATCCAATGATGGACGGGTCACATCAGTCGGGAAGTGCGATTATAAAAAAAAAACAATAAAATGAATATGTCCTTCTATTGGTTGCGCTGAAATGATAAAATATCTCGGAGTACGAATAGAGTAGTATCTAAGGTGGGACACACATATTAATAGCGTAACCAATAAAATCAGAAACTTGGCATGTTTTTAGGGGTCTTTTTTAATTTTTTTTTATTTGTTGAGTTGGGCTTTTTTAAGGTATTTATAAGCCTTGTAACACTGCGAACATTGCTGATCTATTGTGTTCGCCCCCTACTATAGTTCTGCGCTAAGCCTCGTGTCATTTAAGAAACGCAGCAGGCTTTTGGCCCCAGATTGTTTTACCTCATCAGGTTGGAGGTAATGACCACCCAAGTGGGTGTATCTTTTACGCATCAGCGGGCCACACTCGCACATGAGGTGATGGGGAGTTTCCTCTGCTCCTATGCAGAACCTGCACATTTTTGTGTCTCTGAGCTTGAGGTTGAACATGTGTTTGTGCAGGCCACAATGCCCTGTGAGCACCCTCACCAGTATGCGTAGATTGTTCCTATCTAGCGATAAGGTCTTACGGGCGTAAGCCTTAATTAGCGCTTTGGAATGATTCAACCCTGGCGTGTCGTTCCAGTGATTGACGGATTGTTCTAAACACATTTGTTTGAGAATTAGGTTTGCGAGGCTTTTTGGTACGCTACAGCAAGGTTCAGGGCCGTATAACGTTCCCTTTGCTCCCGTCTTAGCAAGTTTGTCGGCTTTTGAATTTTCCTTAGATTCCTGCATGGCCGGGAACCCATCTTAGAATTACCCTGTTCTTTTCGCCAAGTAAAAATTTAGGGGTCTTATGTAAGTTTTTAATAGTTAAACGATAAAAACTGTATATTTTGCCCTTGCTTACTCAATACGAGTTTAGGAAATTCACCTGTAAAGATATTTATTGCTAAGAATGCATACTTATTGATAGGCACCCGTCACCAAATACCTGAAACCAATGTACACAAAGCCATCGAGGATCACCGATTTCGTAGAGCCACAAGCGGAGTTAACAGAGCACAATAGAAGCGATACACACCACAATTCGATCTGTTATAACGCATTGCCAACCATCTTAAAGGATGTCTAGTGAATTCTGTTGTGGAAACCGCAACCTTCTAGCATCACTCGAGAACACTGCAGCCATACGATGCCGGCGTTTTCATCGCTTTTCAATTTTGTTCGCCCTCGCCTTTATTGTTAAGGCGAGGCTCTAGCCGCTGCACAATACTCTTCCCCATATTGCTTCCCATTCAAATTATAATATTACACAAGCCCCTCTCTCTTTTTATTCTGTGTATGACTTATATAGGTAGAGGAGAGTGAGGATAAGTAGACACCAATGCAGAATAATGTCATAACATCTTATCATACAGTTGTAGATACATGACTGCGACAATAAGCTGAACTACCAATATTTGAACATAGAAAGGGTGATATTTATTAAATATCTTGGGGTCATAATCATAATTTTTAAAAAAATAAAATAAAATAAAAAAATAATCGATCAAAACCTACGCTGGTCTGGGCATATTGATTATTTATCCACAAAAATTACACAACTTGGCTACGTGTTTAGGAATCTCCGCAACATGTTGGACCGACATAGGTACAATTAAATTGATATATAGTGCTTTATGCGAGTCCTTTTTGTACTACGGCATTATTGGTTTGGGAAGGATGTGCGAAAACAATTCTTCAACCACTTCTTGTCGCGCAAAAAGAATTGATCAAAATAATATTACGAAAACCAATCTGAACTCTGTATCAATCTGAACTCATATTTAAGGAAATGCAAGTTCAAGAATTACGCATGCTATGTATATGTCAAAATGATTTTAGGTCGGTTAGTACATAAGGAAAAAATTAAATCTCATCAAACTAAATATACAAGACGTGCAATAGTGACTACGTTGCAGTTCCTCGAAGGAATACGTCATTTGGCTAAAGAAATTTTATTTATCTTGGGCCTAAGTTATATAATATCCTACCTGTAGGCATAAAGATCAGCCCTAGTAAATCAATATTTAAGAAAAAACTGGTTTCATGGATGCTTGGGCCTGGAACGTCCATAATCGAGATGATTCTTCATCGAGAAATCTATACCCAACTATGCGGTACTACACTATCGGATGCCCAACACGCGTTCCGTCCTAATCGTTCCACAACTACCAACCTATCCGATTTTACAGATTATGTTACTGGTGAGTTAGATAGCACCTCAAGGGGACAAGTGGATGTCGTGTATTTGGATTTCAAGAAGGCCTTTGACAGAGTCGATAACGATGCGTTACTCCGAGAACTGGCTGCTGCTGGATTCTCAAGTAAACTGTTGAAATTTTTCGCAGATTACTTGGAGGAACGCCAGCAATTCGTTAAATTTGGCAATTTGGAATCCAAATTATACAACACTCAATCGCGGGTTAGCCAATGATCAAACTTGGGGCCTTTGTTATTTAATTAATTTGTTAATAATCTGAGTAAATTAGTCACATCTGCACGTTGTCTAATGTTTGCTGATGAGGTCAATTTGTTTTTATCAACTGGAAGTGCTGAAGCCTGCGAGCTTTACCAGCGTGATATTGATGCAGTTTATGCATGGAGCCAAGCTCGTAACCTTCTATTCAATATTAACAAATGTTTTGTGAAATAAACAAGATCGCCTGCTCATCTGATGTGTCACATCACAGAATGAAAGGATTGTAAAATAATATAATTATTTTAAAGCTATCAAGTTTTTTGGTAATTTAAAAATTGGGTAAATTACGGCAGGGACATGACCAAAGTTGGAATTTAATTTAGAATGAATATATTGTTGATTGTAAAATTGTAAGAACGCAGTTCTTACAGTTCTCCCCTCTTCTCGTCCGTTCCAAAATTGAGTTAGACACCGGCGTCAACTTTGGGAAGCCTTCTGTAAGTCTACGAAAATTTGAATCTCTAAATATGTTATTTAGCGGCCAAGTAAGTTAAGATCCCCAGATCAAACTGGTTTAGGATGCATTATGAATAATAAAGCACACGGATGAAATTTTAACACAATGAAATATTTTTCATAATGTTATTTATTTTAACTCACAATTTCGCTATTTAAAATTCTGAGAACGTAGCCGAGAATTAACATGTGCCCACTCTTTAAATACAACCCACGAATATTAATTCGGATGGCCATTGTGTTGTACCTACGTTATTTGAAATCAATGTAAAGCCCGCGCAGAATAGTGAATCAAAAGCAACAGAAACGTAGGTTATAATAATATTACTTAGGGGAGAATGGGGATAATGGGTAGTGGTTTTGAATATGTTATTCATGTATTTAACATTATTGATATAAAGGCTATGGTAATATTATTAATACATACGAACGCTAGAAAGAAAAAAATTATAGCAAGGAAACTAAAACTACTAGGTTACCTACTCTATTTCAACTCAAAGAAGTTTCTCCCTCTTAAAATACAATAGACAAATGGCAGCAGGCAGAATGTACAATACTTTGTGGGTGGTTGGGGTACAGTCAATGATTTCATACATTTTAAACACTGACAAGGTCTGAAATCGAAGACTATCGCAGTTGTTGTAAATAAGATAAAAACGAATTTACCGCGAGAAATTTGTAGTACCCGACGTTTCGGCGATGTTGCAACCACTATTGTCCAGGGTAGACTGAAATGCTATCAATCTGTTGTTCCGCGTGTAGGCGGCAAATCGCTGCCACTGCGCAGATTACAACGGTGGTGGGGCGGCGGGTTTGGCGAGCGCGAATTTTGAAAATCCGCCGTGCACACAACGCTCACTGTATCCTGTGTTACATCCCTGCGCTCGATGATCTGCATTAGGAACATTTTAAGAAGATGACTCCACATAGTAGAGAGTTTGAAACCGTCGTAACTATTGAAGTTCGAGTTTTTTCTTATTTCAATGGCTTTCTGAATCATACGGGGAAAATAAAATTGTTCTTTGTATAGCACATTAGGATTTTTAAACTGCACCCAGTGATTAGTTCCGCTACTTAATGTGTGTTCGCAGATGATCGATTTTTCTCGCTGAACGTGTTTAACAGCTTTGATGTGTTCCATCAGTCCAGTGTATATGAGCCGTTTCGTTTGTCCAACCTATGTAGGTTAGGTTAGGTTCTGCATCTGTACTCAATTGTATACACACCCGGGGTTTGTAGTGGTATTTCATGCTTCACGGGCGTCAGAGATCGACCTTTATTTTGGGTCCGTTTGAAGATCTTTTTTATGTCGATTTAAGGTATAACTTTTTTTTTGATTTGTACGTAAAACTCGATTTTCCCCTCTGAAAAAACACTCGCCATATCGATTGCATAGGATACGCAGCTTGTGCTCATCCGCCAACTTAAATAACTTTTGGCATCCCGTCATCGGATATGACACTTTCGGGTGTCGGTTGGCCGTGAATAAAACATGCGATAAACTTGATTAATAATGATGTTTTGTATTTCAGGGTCGGTGTTACAATGAAAATGTTCATACAAATTGGTCTAATAATTTATAGTAAGTATATTTGCCGCTATCTTCGACCAGTGTCACCTCTCGTTCTGTTTGCATGCCGGCAAGAATCACACCGGCAGCTAGCTCCGTCCTTGTATTGTCAACGTCTTATTACCTCCGCGCGTTTTTGGTTCGCGTTCCGTTTTATTTCCACGGCTACCGTGTACATACCTGGAGCAGAGAGGGGACTGGACTACCGTGCTGGGTCCTAGACTTTCACCAGTCTGCTGATAAAACTCATCGATGGTTTTGTTCTCCGGAACGTGGTAGTCTTAAGTCATATCGATAACCGATTTCTTGGCGTTTTGCCGTTTTGTAAAATGCGTTTTTGGGATACTCTTATTATTTCTGTATCGCTGCATCGTATGATGTTGTTTTAATATAATAAACGCCTTGTCGTAGACACTGATTTCAACTCATTCTTCCCTATGTTGTGTTTGCGGGGTAGCTCCCTTATTTGATGACATTACACTTCGTTGCCGTTTCTTCTCAATGTATTCATGGTACCTCGTTGATATGCCCGCTGCTGCCGTATTAAATCATCTTCCTGATTTGGTTATATCATCATTCGTCCTCATCGCTTCTTGGTTCGCTTCCTGCATCCCTCGGGAGACTGACTGGGAAATTATGAGGTTCGGTTTTGACTATAGCTGTGCATTAGTGAATATGGTCTTCTACTGTTGAGGAGTGTTCTTCTGGTTCTTTACCAGTTAGGTTCGGATAGTTTACGTACCTACGTCAACATACCTATGGTTGCTCAATATTGTAGTCTGCCACAATGCGTTAAACTTCATACTGGCAATAGCACTCAGAAGGAAGGACCCATATAAAAATAATGTTCGACGAAAATATAGTATTAAACCGGTTACAAACGTATGGACTTAAAACCCGTGGTGAAAAAAAACAAAAAGTGGTGGTTTTCCATCGCGAGCGTCCGTATGTCGCGTGCGCGCAAGCGATTACTTTGGGTTGTCAGAGACCGATTAAAGTTCGTGTACTTTTTAATTGCTTTCAATTCAGCGGCCGAATACTTGGCCAAAACTCATTACCGTCGGCGCCAACTTGTCCAATTACCTTTTTTCAGATGCAGCCCAACCAAATTACAGAGGCGCTGTGCTAGGCGTCGTCGCAGTGTTAGCTTTGACGGAATACTTTTACCAATGATCCGCTCTATTGCACTCTGGCAGGATTTTGTTAACCTACAATCGGTCAGGTGAAGTCTGTCGAATATAGGTCATATTTTATTTCATGTTAATCATATATGCCATTCCTTTTACACCATAATAAAATTATTAAAACTTATTTTAATAGCGTAAACACATCATAATTAACCTAAAGAGTATCCCGACAAAGAGGGTAGTTTTTATTATAACACATATATTTATTTATTTATTTATTTTAAATATTATTCGGGAACCTTACACACGAATCCAATTCGTCCAATTCGTTGAATAATAAATCTAGAGTGTAGAATCTATACTAACTGACTCGTATAAGTAAGCTAATGCTGTGATTAAAAAAATATAAAAACTAAGTAAAACAAAGTTTATGAAAAAAATTGGATAGCGGAGAGATGCCTTTTTAGCTGCCAAAGGGATAAGATTTCTATCTCAGTGGTTAATGAATAAAGGAGGGCTATAACCCCCCCCCCCCCCCCCCCCCACACACACACACACACACAATCCCTCCACTGGCTTGTCTACAAAATTATTTGTACAATGATACAGTAATTTACCGGTAAGTACAATTCCAACTTACATAAACTTACATTAAAGTATTTATTTATAAGCAAAAATAATTAGGTGTTTTGAGAGTTTTCTATCCAACCATTCTTCGAAAAAAAATGGGCGGAATTAATATAGATAAATAGAGTATTTTACGTATATCTTTAAAATTTTCTTTGAATACGTTCGATCATTTGAATGTATTTACTTATACACCAGATCAC
Source organism: Micropterix aruncella (assembly GCA_944548615.1). Classification (NCBI taxonomy): domain Eukaryota; kingdom Metazoa; phylum Arthropoda; class Insecta; order Lepidoptera; family Micropterigidae; genus Micropterix; species Micropterix aruncella. The sequence continues at coordinate 25,494,647 of OX155966.1, read as the reverse complement.
TATGTTATATTTAAGTATACTACGAACTAAACAATTATATAGTAGAAAGAATACATGTATATTATTAAACTGTCTGCATATGCGAGTAACATGCTATTTACCAGATAAAAGTATTGAGATATATATATAGAGTATTGTAATATTTCAAATTTTATTTTTATTTTATACTTATACAGACTTCAATATGGTTTGTAAGATACTCAGATCTTGCTTATGGTATGTTAACTTACTGTGGTTTAAACTAGTTAGATTGAATAAAAGTGGCACTATGTGATAAAAAGGCACACATAGCAGTTCTTAATATTTACTTCAGCGATGGTATTTAATAAAAAGTAGGTATTTAATAAAAACTAGCTGCGCCCAGCGGTTTCACCCGCGTGGTGATGGAAAATTGTGATAATGATGATAGAAAACCATATATCTTTATAAATTATAGCCTATGTGTTATTCTGATGTGTAAGCTATATTATTGTAAAGTTTCATCAAAATCCATTCAGTAGTTTTTTCGTGAAAGAGTAATAAACATCCATACATACATACAAACTTTCGCGTTTATAATATTACTAGCTGCGCCCAGCGGTTTCACCCGCGTGGTGATGGAAAATTGTGATAATGATGATAGAAAACCATATATCTTTATAAATTATAGCCTAAGTGTTATTATGATGTGTAAGCTATATTATTGTAAAGTTTCATCAAAATCCATTCAGTAGTTTTTGCGTGAAAGAGACAAAGAGACAGATACATACAAACGTTCGCGTTTATAATATTAGTAGGATATGATCCTAAAAAGTCATAAAGAAGATAAGTACCTAATTTATTTTAAATCTAATAAGTTGTCATTCAGGCAATCCTGTACATTGTAGTAGCATTTTGCAATTTAAAAAAATTTGATTCTCTTTTAATTAAGATTCTCGATAAACTCTTTTTTTTATACTTTACTGTAGCTTGTTGTAGAGTTGAATGTCTATACGCCGATGTTCGCAACAGGCCGACATTCCTTTCTAGAGGTAATTGTTTTGATGTTGACTTTTTTCCTTAAGAAGAATTAATAATTGTGAATAATAAAAAAAACTTATTTGTGCAGAAGATTATTCTACATGAAAAACTGAGCAGGAAGTCACTTACAACTTTTCTTGATGTAGGCCTTGGTTACGGTGGGAAAGCGTTGTTATGTTTAGCTTTCGGATATTTCAACTTCTTTTCTCAGTAATAAAGGACTGAATGAAAAAAATGTAGATTACTTTAGATGTAATATAATGCTACTCTTATTATCAAATACAATATTTTTTTTAGTAAATAAAATTTAAAAAAACAAATTTCTTTTTTAGTTCCATGTAGATAAATGCCGCTTAAGACAAATATTGGCCCGTTATAAAAAAATCTGTATAAAGCCATTTATGTGGCATATTTATAGATGCTGTCTAGGTGAATTTATTACTTTTTATTTCGGGTATTTAAGCAAATTTAAAAACTTCAAATAAAGTTTAAAATTAAATGTAACATAATAATACGAAGTATATACAAGTTGGAATTATGCCACTTAGGATTGCTGATACGTACATGATTAGGGGACGTACACGTATTACGTAACGCAATTTGGGGGTAAGGGAGGTCTTGTAAAACGTTGATGCATTACAGTGGCGGGAGGGGGTTCAAACAACGCGTTACGTAACATCGTTTTTTTTTAATTTAAATAAACTAGGGAATTAAAATCTCCCAAGTTGGCAAACCTCTTTCGTTTGTGTTTAATAAAATAAACAATATACTAGTGTATTGCGAGTAAAAAATCTCTTGTTTTACTTATTATTACCGTAAACGCGATTAAAACAATAACAAATGTATTTTAGCGACTTTCCGGAACACGTAATACTTGAATGCCCCCTTATAGTTATTTCCATCGACATCTACATTTACCATGATTACATCCCTAACAAGAAAAGTGTTTTTTGTGAGCAGATTTTAAATGGTACATTAAGCCACTCTGCTGGGTGTAGGCACGGTCGCATTCTGTACAAAAAAAACTCCTAAGTTTCCGATGAATCGTATCTATATGCGTCTTTAGATATTCTTTCTGTGTAAAGCCACGTTCACATTCTTCACAAAAATATTTCTTTAGTTTTCTATGAACCGCATCTACATGCATCTGCAGGCGTCCATTTCGAGAGAAGGCAACATCACACTCCGTACAAGGGAAATTCTTCAAATTCATATGAACCGCTTCTACATGTTTCCTTACATTTCCCTTATGCGCAAAATATCGATTGCATTCCATGCAAGAGTATTTCTTATTTTTTTTATGAACGACGTCTATATGTTTGTTTAGATCTCCTTGTTTCGAAAAACCATAACCACATTCCTTGCAATTATATCTCTTTAAGTTCATATGCACTGTTTCTACATGTTTCTTTAGACTTCCCTTCTGTGTAAATGGACGATCGCACTCCGTACAAGAGAACTTTTTTATTTTTTTATGAACGCTGTCTACGTGCCTCTTCAGGTTTCTTCGTTCTGAGGAGGCATAACTACACTCCTGACAAACATAATTCTTTAATTGTATGTGAACACAATTAATATGCACTTTTAAACTGCTTTTCTTAGTAAACGCTTTGTCACATTTTACACACACATATCGTCTTCCATTCTTCGCCGAATTCCGCTCCCCACTGCCACTTGAGCCGCTATTTGGTTTAGATTTAGTAAAGCATGTCTCCCCTTCGTAAAATTCCACAATATCTTCTTCATCTGCAGTCGAATGTCCCAACTGAATATTTGCAACTGAATCACCTTGAGGGATCACCTCCTCTTTGATTGGGACATTTTCTTCTGTTTTAACAGTGATACTGCTAAAACTGCTGACAATATTAAAACGATTCATGGGTATATTTTGATACTAGCCTTTGCACAAACACACGACTCGCGGCGAATAACGTAGGTCATGACCATGCCACTTCGGGAACTTTACCACTTGACAGCTGATTTACAGTGTTACCAGGAAATTTTATTTTTAAGCGCCTTTGTCAGTAAAATAAACAAAAAAACTGAAGATAGAATAGAACGTTGAAGGTAGCGTAAACAATAAAAAGGCAAGGTAAATAAAAAAACCACAAAAAAACTATGATTATACATTGTGACGCTAATGCCATTTTAATATCTATTTGCATTGCAGCAGCTGTGGTAGATGTACTGGCGCCGTCTACTAACCCCTCACAAAAAAATATAAGTAAAATGTGAAACCATGTAAACAAAACCCGATCATACGGTACGATCGTGTGCGATTCGTACCGGCAAATCGGGCTGTCAAACTTTCTGACGACTATAATATAGAATAGACGTATATATAGGTAAAAAAAACACCATGCACCGGCAAAGTGGGCCGGTAAACATAGTTGACAACGCGTCGCGTAGCAAAGACCAGTATATAAACAAGATACAATCGCATCAGGATGACAGCGGCCATCTGTCGCTAATTTATAACAATTATTCTATTAGACGATCAAAAAGTTTATTTATGATTTTCTCCTTAGAATTTCGATTAAATGATTTTTTCTATATATTAAAAACATTATTAAAAGTTATTATTGTAATGATCCCTTGTCGCGGGGTTTGCCAATATGCATGGGGCCAGTGTTAGGCAAAATTTAGTCGACTAACGATTGACCACTAACGATTGAATACGTTAATTGTGCTTAACGACTAACGATCATCGATGCTAAATATATCAATGCTAACGATTGATTCGCTTAATCGTCAATCGTAACTAAAGATTGATTAGTCGTGACTTAAAATCGCGATTGATATTCTAGACAGCGGTCTGCAAGTTTTTCGTCAGTCGGTCGGTCGGACGTTCAGTCCGTCGGTCGGTCGGTCGGTTGGTCTCGGTCGCTCGGTCGGCCGGTCGATCGGTCGGTCGGTCAGCCGGCCGACCGGCCGTAGAAACGGGTGAGAATCTAAGTATAGTCAACCAATAGATATAACAGAAAGAATTGTCGGGTGGCGTCTAAAGAACTAGTCAGTCATGATTGACGATTGACCATTAACGACCAATTTATTTAGTCATGATTACTTCAATCGCGGTGAACTTTAGTCACGACTAAATTAATCGTGATTAAATCATTCATGATTGATTAGTCGATTGATAAATTTTATCGATTGACCCAACACTGCGTTGTGCCTATGGGGCGGTGCCTACTTGGCCTACCTATTGGATAATCCTCCACTGGTAGTTAACTGGATTTGATCTGGAGCGGCTTAGTGTTAGAACTGACAGAGTGGTACAAAGTACTTTGCATTCCTGAATGTGAAGGGGATATCATTTTAATTAATAATAACCCACAAAGCAACAACAAACATCAGAAATAAAGCATAGAATATAGTCATTAACCGCGGAGTCACTCACCGCGCGACGGCAAACTCGTGCCTCGCCTCAGAAATAGGTGCACTTATGCCGCATAACGAAACAACAATAGAGCTGGCCAAACTATATTACAGTATTTGATTGCGAAACGATCATCCAGCAACCTGCCGACAACACATAAAATGCTTTGACATACCAAACATGTGTGGCTATATGGCCGGGACGTAATAAAAATGTTGTCGTGTATTGCATAGTATAGCTGGTATTGCTGACAATGTTATCGGCAACTGTATTGCATCCACATATTGCAATAAAATTGGGGCCTGTTTGGGAGCGCCTTCAGAGTGATTAATGCATGATTATATTCTTAGGGGTTGTTGTGATCGGTCAAAAGACATACAATTTAGACACGAGATGAATTATTGTATCACATGGAGTAAATATGTCGAATTTGAAATTTCAATTTCGGAACTGATTCCTACATTTCATTTTATAATCGGTTGTCGATTGTATTGCTGCAGAAGGCAGGATTTCCGCAAATCAGAAAGCTTCTCTTAGAACAAAATTGTCACGAGATAAGGGCTACCATAAGTCGTAATACGATTACTAGACATTGTACCACAAGCGTCGTCCGCGCCGAACGTAGTGCCGTTAAACGAAATTCACATATGGCCGCCATATGGCCGCCACTCCGTAGACGGAGATATTTCAACGTTCAAGAAATTTAACAACCCCCACCCGTGCGTAACGCCTGCTCACTTCCCTCGCACCTTATCCCCGCAACGCCTTGCCAATCGGGAGTACTCTTACTGTTCTAACTCGGTATAATGTGGTATAGGCATGGCCAAATTCAACACACAAACAATTTTAGGTTTCCGATGAATCGTGTCTATATGGGTTTTTAAACTGCTTTTTTATGCAAAACCTCGATCGCATTCTGCACAAAAATATTTCTTGAATTTTCGATGGACCAGGTCTACATGGATCTGCAAGCGTCCCTTTCGAGCGAAGGCACTATCACACTTAGTACAAAAGAAATTCTTCAAATTCATGTGAATGACTTCTACATGTTACTTTATATTTCCCTTATGCCCAAAGAATGATCTCTTTAAGTTGATGACTTCTCATATGAATTATTTCTACGTATTGCTTTAGTTTTCCATCCTCTGTAAATGAACGATCGCACTCCGTACAATAGAAATTCCTTATTTTTCATGAACGCTGTCTACATCTACATACCTCTTTAGCTTTCTTTGATCTGAGCAGGCATAACCGCATTGCTGACAAACATAACTCTTTAATTTCACGTGAACACCATTAACATGCACTTTTAAATGGTTTTTCTTAGTAAACTATTTGCCATATTCCGGACACACACATCTTCTTCCTTTTCCCGACGATTGTCGCTCCCCTCTGTCACTAGGACCAATTTTTGCTTTAATAAAGCACGACTCCTTTTCGTAAAATTCTACATTACCTTAGTCAGTTGCAGTGAAATCTGTCAGCGGAATATTTGCATTTGAATCATCTTTACCGATTGCCTCCAATTTCATGGGAACATTTTCTTCTGCTTTTACTGCGACGCTGCTAAAATTGTTGGAAATACAACGATCACCTCGCTAAACAAGACTACACCTCACAAACTTTGACAGCTGATCGTCAGTATTACCAGTAATTTTTGGTTCATCTTATGGGGGAGCACTGCAAATTAAAAATAACTTCAACCCTAATATGTATATCTTGTATTTCAACTAAATATAATATCTTTTTTTTTTTAGATTCAATCAATGCACTACTTTGTTCTTTGACAGCTGATCGCCAGTATTGTTAGTTTTTTTCCCTTATGGGGAAGCACTGCAAATTAAAAAATAAATTCAACTTAAATATGTATATATTGTACGTCAACTAAATATAATATCATATTTTTTTTTATTTAAAAGCTTCAAACAATGCACTACTTTGACAGCTGATCGCCAGTGTTGCAGGAATTATTGGTTCTCTTTCTGGGGGAGCACTTTTGTATTTTTGTAATTTTGAAGCTTCAAACAAATGCACTACATTACATTACTCGAATAACCAACTTATGCTTTCTGGGGCCGAATTCGGTTATCCACTGATTGATCCCATTGATCACTGCTAATTGATCGGTGATAATGATGGACGCAGACCAATTTGAGGCCAAATCGATTTTCTATAATTATGTCGCCTTGCCTTTAGCTAATCCTCTATTACAGCTGATAAAATACAGATAAAACATTACAATCTGTGTCTTTTACCCGCGCTCTGTTTGCAAATAGTACCTACTAAAAAACCATATTATGTTCCTATTTAATCAATCAGAAAACCAGACAAGCACCCCGAAAACCAGCTGTCTGGTCTAGAACCGGATTTCTGGCAACCACACCATCAGCAGAAAGATTTTTATTAATGTATACGTATTTATGTATTACGAGGGTTCAAGCAAATAGTATCATGTCTTTTAAGTTTGCCCGTGAATGCACTGCTTTTAGCAAAAAAAAACACTAAAATCCTCATTAAAGCCCATGCTATACATAATATTATGTCAATCAAGACTCAAAAATGGTAAGAAACAAAAGAATTCCAAGAGAGGTTGAAGTATTTGCAATAGCAGTGTATAAAATATGCATATGTATGCTCTATTTGGATACTACGTGTCTCGTTTGGAACATGGTGTATCGCAAATTCCGACCAACAGAGATGCGGTATGCGGAAACGATTTCCGCGCCTCGTGAAATATTAGAGCTTATCTACGTAGGCTACGCTCTCGCCCTAAATCCAGTATTTTAGAGCAATTTTGTTCAACCGTAGAGTGGGTTGTTTCTCAAGGGCAGTGCCGGGTTAGTCCGACCCCTTGACATCTCGTGCCCCTTTAGCACTTTTGGAGGCCTCTTTGGGCTGGAAAACATTCTGACGACTAAAACGTGTAAAAGACGTGCAAAGCGGGCTGTTAAAATTTCTGACAACGCGAATTTCACGCTTATTTGCTAAATTCAGTATGGTCCCACTTTCCAATTATTCTTAGTTAGTAGTAAGTTTAGTTAGAGTTAGTAAGTTTTTTTTAGAACGGTTGTATTTGGCGGAAGGTGGAGGCTTGATCCGTTCCACAGCTCGGCTGCGGGATCTGCGGCTACATAGTTAGAACCATCGATATATTAGCAAGGTATACCCTCAGATACAAATAAGTTGGCTTCACATACCCTTTGCTCGTAAATCATGTGACAGAGAGAGCAATAGTTTGAACAGCATGCGAGAGAATAGCGCGCCAATATTCTTTGCGGCAGCTCTCACACCGGAAACGGTCAGCTGTCAGCCAGCGGACTGCGACCAAACTACTACTGGCCGGCTTTCAGTAGTGGTTTTGAAAATATCATTTTCGAGTGCCAAACGCCTATCTAGGGGAACATTTATCAATGGTTAGAACCCATTCCCAATATGACGGTCCGTCTGTTTCGACGTTTCTTCAAAACAGACGAAAGTGTCAGTGGCTGAACAATTTATATGAAGCTGTTCACATTTAGACGGATCCGGAAAAAACAGGCACCGGGTTTTAAAACTGACGGTTTGTCACTGCAGAGCGCCGTCTAAATGTAAACGAGCGCACCGATAAATACCACGTGTTGTTACGCCCGATGATCTTTGAATGTTGTGTCTTGTACTTTTATGGCCATGGAAAGTCGTCCCAATAGGTCATCAAAAGAGGATGTAGACATTTTAATGTAATTAAAGAACTTTATTTCGTCACCTCAGTTCACCCATTAACGTTTGAAATGTTCCAAGATGTATCCTATATTTTCTTTTTTTCTATTACGTCTTCTTAAATACAAGCAAAGCTCTATAACTTCGTCCATCGTGCACGGAGGTCTGACTTCGACTGAGTTCGGCCGATTTTTCTTGACGGATCGGTTTATATGTGAACACCTACTCCGGGCGACCGTTTCCGTCGAAACAGACGGCCCGTCATAGTGGGAACGGGCTCTTACGTTATTGCCCCAGGGTCGGTTGTTTGGGATAGAAGTCGAAATATAAAAGATAATTAATTCATTTTCAGATGCACTCAACGCATTTTCAGATGTAGAACTAATGTCTGTGGTGGGGAGACTAAACTCCGGTCCTCGCACCTCAGATACCGCTTACATTTAGCTCAGTCCCCAAATGTACATCGGAGAAAATAAACCATAGCAAGGGTTACGTCTCCAAACAGAAATAAGGACCAAACCCTGGTTCCACTACCTATCTTTCACCCGTAAGGAAATCTCCACCCTCTGCAGGATACGCATCGGTCATTGCTGCACTCCCGCTCACCTCAACCGAATACATATCCTCCCTTCTCCTCAGTGCGACTGCGGTCATGCGTTTTGCACTCTGGACCATCTCTTCTTTAATTTTCCCATTGTTAATAACTATCCTAACTTCATTTCGGACCTCTTAAATCTCAAAATTCAGCTCCCTATTAGTATAGACTTTTTATTATCTCTTAATTCCCCCACTGTCTACAAAATCATCTGTAAATGTATTAAACTCAATAGTATGTCCCTTTAATAATAAAATTAATGAATGTTCCTCCATAGAGTTTTTGTGTTAAGGTGGTTGCTACCTGTCTTTTTTCATACAAAAAATTCCTGCAGAATACTAGCGATTGAAGAAAGTTACGTTATTAAAACTATGATAATCCCGTAAATAAAAAAAATAGTGTGCGTGTTTCGAATTTCAACCAGTTTGAACAGTTATTTTATATAGAAACTTAGAAATGAAAATCTTGATATTCTAGTACGATCTATGATTGGCTTAGTGACTGTTATACACACAATGACATTTTTAAGAGGCCGTATACGAAATCGATTTGGGCCGTGATACCTCTATAATCAATGGTATAATATAACTATAGGTAGGTAGAATTTTCGGAGCCAAAGAGATACGTCCACCCTTTGGAAGCGCTCGGCGGGGCCTAGCTGACTTGAGGCGTGAATCGTATCATAGGCGAGTATCATAACGCGAGAATTAAATTGTTTTAAAAGACTTTATTGCCAATTTTAATTAATGTTTTGCATTTTTTTTGTGGAAATGGATTGATATTGAACTAAAGTTTATGTCTGTTGTTTTTATTTTATGAACGAGAGTTCTAAAAGGCCAAAATCAAAAGCATTTCTTTGTCCATTTTCTAAAAAAATTGACAAAGTTAAATGTTTTTTTTTATCAACAATTTTATATGAAAGTAGTAAAAAGTGATTCACTTATTATATAGACGACTTTCACAACAATACATTGTAATTTTTTTATACCGTTTAGATGTCAAAACGATTCGTAAATATGTAATATTCTAAACCTCTTACAGTAAAAATTCACAAACAGTCGCCGGTTTAAGGTCAATTAATCAAAATTCTATAATAATTTTCAAAAAAGTAGCTCACTCATTAGACAATAATATAAATGATCTTTTATGTTGTGCAATAAAACTTATAGAAATACAGTATTTTAACCTTAAATTCACGTCTGCAAAATTACGTAAATTCACGAAATGCGCAAAATTTCGTGTACGGCCTCTTAACACTATCCGTGACAGTCGGTGAAATAATCGAATTGCAATGCCTATACCTATATGTGCGTATACCTATATGTATTTCACTATATCTTAAATTATTATTCGATTTTGTGTTCCCCACGGAGTGATGTCTTACTTGTTTCAGTGACGTCCACTAACATAAATAAGTTTCCTCCTATTTCAACGGCACACTTGACAGAAATCATCCTCTTTGCGTGGAGCCATCAAACCAAAAAGAAGAAGAATAAGGATTACGTCATACTCGTGTATTTATAATAGTCGGGGAGGTAGTGAATATTTTTGACTTATTTTCCCAGTTTGTAAAAGTAATTAATGCTGGTGTATTACGAGTATTAATGTTAATCAAGAATTTCCGAGTAAGGCGAGGATTATGCGATGGGTAGGTGGGCGGTAGGTGCATTCGAATTGTACCTATTTTCCTAGTTATAGTTGTATATCTTTCCCATTCTTTAGAGTCGATCATTAAATGCACAAAAAAAGCAATCTGGCTTTTTACAATTGAACGAAGCTAGGCTGGCGGGAACATTTCTACAATTACAAAAACGGTAAAATCGATGTGATTTACGGATAAGCTCCCCCTATTTTACAAGTTTAAAACTTAGGAATAACTGCAGTATAGGAAACTCTCTCAAAAAAATAATAATATATATAGACTAATAGATTATTTCATTTTAATGCTAAATCTAGAAGAAAATTGTGTCGTTCGCTATAAATAAGCGAGATATGAGCATTCAAAGTTTAAATTATATATTTAAGCAAACAAGCCAAAATAAATAAATAAATAATTCACCACGATATATTCACCACGCTGATTCCTAATCTTCCATAATCTTTATTCGTTCTCAATAAATAAGCGAGATATATGCGTTCAAAATGTTCATTGCAATGTCAAGAAAGTTGCGGCCACTTTGTTTGTACGTACCGTGACGGACACATTCGAGTATGTCGTAATATCGATAACAATTACCGATATTACAGAAATTATGACAATTTGCAGTTTCTAGATTAAACGAAATATAAAAAAAAACATATTTTCGCGAAGCTTTAAAAAAAAGGGCACTATTTTTTATGTTTTTTCAATGACTTTACATATTGATGACAGAAGATATCTTGAAATGTCGTTTCTTTCAGGTTACCTTTAGTCATCAATACACAGTCATTTCGTAAAAACTTCGAAAATTGTTCAATTGTTTTAGATGATCGCTAATTTATCGTTATATTATCAACGCCGCAGGCAAATTTTTTGTTTGTTTCAGGCTATCATCATCACCAAAGTCATTTTGTAAAAATCTCGAATAAAAACCGAATTATCGCTAACACATTGTCATGTTAACATCAATAGCGCCGCAGGCAAATTTTTTTTCGAATTTCGCGCGAAATTCCAAATTTTTTTTTCGAATTTCGCGCGAAATTCGAAAAAAAACTTTTTGCTTACGGTGATATTCCCATATTTAAGAATTTTCTATTGTTTCAGGATAGCTTTTGTTGTCAAAACGCCAAGTCATTGAAAAAAACCTCGAAAATAGTCTCATTTTTTCAAATATCGCAGGCATGTTCTTTCACGAGCATGCCATCATTTTTGTAATATCGCGAATTGTTATCGATATTAGAGAACTCGCGATATATCGACTACTTTCGACACTACTCTTGAAACAATATGGCCGATTTTTTGACGTTTAGTATGCAAACTTTAAATGCCTATATCTCGCTTATTTACTGAGAGCGACAAAAGATTATTGAAGATTCGGAATCTGGGTGGTGAATATAGTCCGGTGACGTTTAAAAATCAACAATCCAGGAGAGGTTCCTATACCTACTGCAGTTATACCAAAACTTATAATACTCGTACAAATTGATATTTTCACAGATTATCACTTGAAATAAGTCTAGCTACACTTTAAAAAGTCGAGGAATACGTCTGGCGGGATTTAGAAATTAGACGAAAATACAAACTCATTGCACTCATTTTCATAGTCTTAATATTTTTGTACAAGATAATTGAGCCTATAATTCCACGAAAAAAAACACATCTGGCTATATTAGCACATATTGTGCATAATAACTAAAGCCTCGCCGGACTCTACTGAAGTTTATGGCTGTGCGCAGTTTTATGCAAGTAATTCGTTTAATGCGCCAGCATCGTTTAATACGTGTCACAATGACGATAATTAAACGAGTCTGGCAAGGCTTTGACGATCGCAAATCATAGCTAGTTATCCTAAGCTATCGCTGTAAAGTATCATCTGACACTTTCAGACCTGGGAAAATAGGGCCACCATTTTGTTAGGTTTTTCAGGTGCCAGACGCCTTTGCCTTGGCCTTTACTTATAGATCAGCCTGTTTTTTTTCTAATCAATATTGCATTCGAGTTGACAGTAAAACAATTTTCATTGGTGCTAAAAACAAGACATTAAATGTGTATATTCAAAATCAATCATTTTCCAGGCTCAACCCAACGGGAAACCCCCCTACAAAATAGTACATATCCCGTGTCCGCTACTTAGAATTAGTCACTGAATAATGCTATCTTCATTTTGGGAGTGAGAAAATCAGTACCGAAAAAAACAGTAGATCCCCGACTATAAATACTATGTCTCGTGTCGCTCCACTAAGCTGAGCTTGTGTTAGAGCGTTTTATAGTTTACTAGCTGACCCGTGCCCACTTCGTTGGGCGGTAAAACTTTTTACTTGTGATGAAATTATGAGTGTTTCGGTTAGTACTGAGTGCTATGATTTATTTCCAGACTGCCAAAAGAAGGGTTATATTTTCATTTGTATTTGCATGCCAATTTGACTATATTACCGTTATTTGTGAGTGTCTTCTTGTAAGTGTTTTATTTGTGAGTGTCTTATCTATTTAACCATTTATGCAGTAAAAGGGAAATTATATGCGGTAATAGAGAAAATTCTTGTGTTTTAAACACTTGAGACGATAAATTTACTTATTTTGTTATAATAATTCACCAATAAACATGACCTAACGATTTGTTTTTTTTTTTTTTAAATTTCAAAATCGGTTCAGTAGATCCAGAGATCCTTCCTACAACGTCACAAACTTTACCTCTTTATAATATTAGTATAGATTACGACACGGTCGCGGTTCATACCTATGTCGTATTGTCTCTCTAACTATTTATGCATTAAAAAGTCTTTTGTTTGTAACGGCCCTTAAGTCCATTACATGCGATCAACAAATGCATCGATTTCCAGTGAAATACACTGACACAATTCAGCTTATTTTAACCCGTGCAGCAATGAATCAGCACGATGAAACAATACTTTTAAAAACAATACGGCGAAAAAGCAACCAAAGTATCATTCCCCGAGTGATCACCTTCCCCCAAGGTTGCGACGGCATATTCGGTACCCTTCTCACGAGGTGTGTCAACGAATCCGGCTCCTTGGTTTCCTTTCCTTACCTTTCCCAGTCCTCGTGACTGGGAAAGAATCCTTCATCATTATTCCCGTATAACCTCCGTCGCGTCCTCCCCCCCCCGCGTCTCGATAAACCTATTCGGCAAGCGTTATAACTGGCAATATCAAACCTTCGATCAATAAATTCCTTCTACTTCCTTCAAAACCGCCTTTCAATACGAAGATAACTCGTAAGTTGATACCACCACCTCACACCGAACAATTTGGAGTCTAGTGAGGGGTGGTCCCTCACATGTTTTAAACGCTATATATATAGACAATAAATATGCTTATTTTGATAAGAATTCATAATTGTTGATAATATGACCAATAAACTTGACCTAACGATTTAACTGCAGTAATAGAGAAAATTCTTTTGATTTAAACACTTGAGACGATAAATTTACTTATTTTTATAAGAATTCATAATTGTTTATAATATGACCAATAAAGATGACCTAACGATTTAAATTATTTTTTTAATATAAAATACTACTTTTTGTGACTTAAATATAAACGTTACACATATGCTGTCGCTGACTTTTTCGTGGGCATTATCACGCTCTACAACTTTTCTCTAGAACTTAATCATATATCTCTCATCGTTAAGGCAGCGTTAGTTAGAAACGTTTTCATTCAACCGCTTATACTCCGACTTACTTTGCAAATCCGACTACCACGAAAAAGCCTTTACATTTTTCGGATTAATATATAGCCTATGACACTCACAAATTGCGTGGATTTCTATTGGAATATCGAAAAAGAATTTTCAAAATCGGTTCAGTAGATCCAGAGATTACTTCCTACAACATCACAAACTTTACCTTGTAATGGCCCTTAAGTACCATTACATGCAATCAACAAATGCATCGATTTCCAGTGAAATACACTGACACAATTCAGCTATTATTTTAACCAGTGCAGCGATGAATCAACACGATGAAACAATACTTTTACTCGGAATATTACGAATTGCATCATTTCCCGGCCTATATAAACCGGCGAAAAAGCAACCAAAGTATCATTCCCCGAGTGATAACCTTCCCCCAAGGTTGCGACGGAATACCCGGCACTCTCTCTCACGAGTTAGGTCAACGGGTCCGGCTCCTTGGTTTCCTTTCCTTATCTATCCCGGTCACGAAGCATCAGTCTGCAATCCCACAGACTCGAGCCGTGCCCAGTACAAGATACTAGGAGCACACATACAATCCTCATCCATATATCCTCGTAACCGCAGTCGCGCATCAGTACACTAGGGAAGCGTTATAACTGGCAATATCAAACTTTCAATCAATAAATACCTTCTACTTCATTCAAAACCGCCTTTCAATACGGAGATAACTCGTTAGTTGATACCACCACCTCACACCGGACAATTTGGAGTCTTGTGAGGGGTGGTCCCTCACAACCTCTTTATAATATTAGTATACCTAGATAATACAGACCGATCGGTCTTCCACTGTACTACGGCTCGTAGAGTGGGCTTACAGTGAGCGTCGCGACGCCTGAAAATGCCGACGTCCATAAATTGCATCACCCTCCTTCCCCTCGCTCTCTCTCTCTCGTGCGCTAGCACTAGGGCAATACCTGCGCGCAATATTTTGACATAATAATTTTGCTCAGCGGTGAGAACATAATGCCGCGCATAATGCACGGTGAATTATTATTATTATGAGAACGGAGCCCGCCACTGCGACCGGGCGGCGACGATCATTTTCAACAACGGCGGACAAGCAAGCTGCGAGGGAAGAGTGAGAATGGACTCCGTATATCAGTCGTATGCTCCCGTTTTATATAGGGCGGCGCGACACCTACATGAAAGGATTAAATGACTCGCATCGAGTAATGAAAAGCGTGATAATATTCGGGTGGACGCCGCGGTTAGGTAACCACTCAATGCGTGTTAATTCTTAGACTTGTTTGACACACTGAGAAACATATTGGATTGGTCCTAAAATTACCATTTTGATATTACGCTTTTATATAGAACTAGCTGTTGCCCGCGGCTTCGCTTCGCGTTAAGTTTCAAATCGATTGTTTAATTTAAGCAGAGTTGTGTTTATTCGCCTTTTTAAACGCTACCTTTAGATATATAGATCAAGACCCCCTTAAGTGCACGCTACCTATATCGTAGATGTATGCGTTTTCTTCCTCGCCACCTGCGCCGCCTTCCGCCGAGCGGCTGACCTTGCTGGGCCAGTAGCAGCCGCCGCCGCCTGCTAGATATTTGGGAGGGGCTTGCACGCGTTACTAATTTCACGATATCTCTATAATTGTACCACCTAAAAACTTGCAGTAAACGGCTAATTTTATCTTTATTAACCACCCGTGATAATACATTGATTTATTTTGATAAGGATTCTTATTTTATTGCTAATGTCTTAAAAAAAAACTGCCTACTTATTTTTCTTATTTTTTTTAGACATAAAAGCAGTTAATGTAGCTTAAATATAAAAGTTGTTGCTGACCTTATAGATCTCTGATGTTAATGTTTTTGTCATATATTGTTTGCCGTTCATATCAAACCGTTTCTTCAGCGCACGCCGATAAAGCAACTTCTCAGCTCATTTTTCTCCGACTTGATTTACAAATATCGTGATTTCGTATAGAAAACCAATATGTATCATAATAAAATATAGCCACAATAAAGATATCGATTAGTGAATAATTTTTTGAAATCGGATGCGTAGTTTTAGAGATTACCCCCTAAATAAAATCTTACAAACTTAGTACAGATAACGACGTTTGTTGAATTACAAGGATGTTTTCACGATTGTAAGAGAACGTTGAAAAGTACGTTTTGTAAGAGAACAAAGTTCGTTCTGCACCCTGGGGCAGGTATCTTGAAACGATCGCGCGCCGCTGCGCCGCCGCCGCACTTTAGTCGGTTGCCCTTGGTACTCGTGTTTTTGATGGAATATTTGTGGTTTGTGTATAATTTATTCGTAATACTTCCGTAATATACTCTATCAGACTTTCATTTGATTCTAAAAATGATATATTTATCCTAATTTATTGACATTTGGACATTTAGGTAATTTATTTATTTGACATTTGAGCACTTTAGGTACCATGTGACACTCGGGATGACATAACGGTTCTAACATTACCACAAACCTCTAAATCGGTTTAAGCGCTTAGAAGTTATAGTGGAATAAAGAAAGGGAAAACACCATGAAGGTACATGAATTTTAAATACATAACATTATATTTTTTTGGCAGTCTAATTCGTAAGAACCAAAAACGGCTATTCAAAAATTGGTAATATTTTGTAGAGAGTAATAAATCAACACTTTGTACAATTTATTTTGCTAAATTAATTTTCCAAATACTTCTCTTTGTACTCGACCTACCGGGTTTATTCCTGACGGCTGCGAAGAGGAAGAACGAAAAAACTAAGCTCAAGCTGTCAATGATGACTGTATTTTACGCCAACGCGTAACACAACTATTTATATTTAAGACGCTACTTTCTCCTTATTTGAGATCAAGGGGTCGGGGCACGTACCCACTCGGATGACATAACGATTATAGCATTACTACACACTTCTAATTCGGTTTAAGCGTTTAGAAGTTAAGGTGAAATAAAGAAAAGGAAAACATACATACATGAATCCTAAACACATAACACTCCCTTTTTTTTTGGGCAGATGTGTGAAAAGGGCATTGACATTAATTTGAATTCCAAATACATGAAGCTGCCACATATTGGGATCGATTGCGGTTCTTCGTGAACAAAAATCGGAAATTAGTCCGTGTGAACGAGACGGGGCAATACGCTAAAGCGGCGTGTGAGATGACCGGTTGTCACTTTTTCGCATTAAAACTGCCCGCCAAGGTCAAATCTTACACCGCACGAAATATGCTCGAATTTATTTGGACGCGTATAAGTTCGACAGGTAGTATTTATCGACGATCGTTCGTTTCATATGCCGCTCTAACGCATCGCTCTGTCTCGTTCGCTTGGACTAATTTTAGTTTTTAGTTCACAAAGAAACGCAATCGGGCCCATTATCACAAAAAACAACGCATGTCCGTTCGTTGGACCAACAACAACTCGGGAACGTTTAAACCGATTTGAAATTGTAGAATTTCGATTATAGAAAAATCTAAAACTGCAATTTCCGCATCTCAAATCCCATTCGTCCCCCCTATGGCTGCAAAGGGGGGAGTGAATGGGTGGTAAGCTGTACGCTCTCATGTGGTAAAAGACCTGTCCTAAACCTACCACGCCCGGTCATTAGTCCGCGGAGTTCACAACTCATCCCCTGCCCCCCCCCCAGAAACGTAATAATATTACGTAATAGAGAGTAATAATTATTGACACCTTTGAAATGAAGTAATAATTAGTGACACCTTTGAAATGGGTGAATCAGTACGAGAAAATAAGCAACTTTTGACAACAAATTGTTGAATCAAATAATTTAATAAAATTATTTTAAAATTACATTTTATTCCAAATGATTCACAACAGTTTGAGAATCAATCAGCTGTTTTGTTTGACCTTGCTTATGTGCCTAGGTCGTTGAACTCGGTGACATTGAATGGCGTTCAATACCACAATAGTCATACTAATAAAACAGTGCCTAAAATATAGGTACCAATTAGTAAAAAACAGTTTTTTAAATTCTATTTTACTATTGCAATCTATCGGTTATTCACGCGACTATATAACTGTAAGCTCATTGAAAGTATTCGCGCGAATAACCGATAGATGGCAATAGTAAAAAAGAAATTAAAAGACTGTTTTTCAACTTTAGGTACATTTTAGGCCCTGATTTATTTGTAATGCCTATTTCTTTATTCTTTATTGAGAATTCACACAGTATTACAGTAACAATATTTCAAAAAATATACAGATTTACAAAAATAAAACCGGTTACGGATTTCAATAAAAATACATAAATTTCGTTTAAAAAAAACTACTTAATAAAACTAATGTACCTACCTTCAATTTTAGTACTACACAAGAGTCTAGTATTAAGGGTGTGTGTGTATATGTTTGTAGGAGTGTGTTGAAGGTGTGGGTGTGGAGGGTGAGCGTGTATGATATTAGTAATGGCGTATATAAAATATAATAATAATAATAATCAAGAAAAATAGCTAATACGAATCAGTTTATTGCATCGGTTAGGGTTTGATTTACGGAGTATTTATAGGTGATTATGGAATTATTAAATATATCAATACCATTTAAATGGGTATTATAAAGCTCACAGCAGCGTGTGAGTACTTCATTCCTTGATACATTAGTTTTAAAACGCGGCAATAGAAACAGGTCAAATTGGCGTGTGGTCCTCATTGGGGCGTTAATATTGATCTCCCCCACCAGGTCAGAGCAGTCGAATATACCATTCATTATTTTATAGAGGCACAGAGCATCATTCAAGTTGCGCCGATAAGATAGCGAATTTATTTTATTTATTTTAATAAGGCCGCCTCATTGGTAGTATTGCAATAACTTTTAGTCTTGAAATTTAAATGTCGAAATATTTAATTTTAAATATGGTTCATTAAGTCGTGGTGAATATCTCAAATCTTCAAAATACATTGATCAGAAATAACAGTGCAGCGCCATCTGTGGCCTTGCTTCCGGACTCAGCAGGAAAGCAGTCGAGTTCAACAACCTAGGCACATAAGCAAGGTCAGACAAAACAGCCGATTGATTCTCAAACTGTTGTAAATCATTTGGAATGAAATGTCATTTTAAAATAATAATTATATTATTTTGATTCAACAATTTGTTGTCAAAAGTAGCTTATTTGCTCATACTGATTCACCCATTGCAAGAGTGGTCACTAATTAAAATATCTAGCTGTATATATTACACAAACACAAATTGCCATTTCTTGAATGCTTTTTCATACATGCTTTTTCACATCAGATTTTACTACATGCTTTGAAATTATTTAGTTTTGATTTTTAAGAATATGGAAGTGTAGAAACGAGTAAATCTAGCGAAAGGAAATATATTTATTTTTTACACAATTAGATACTTGATCACCTATTCACAGACACCGATTCACCTCACAGATCACTGATTCACCTCACAGACACTGTGGCCAAAATCTTTTTTAGCATAGTCCACACGAGGATGAGCGAATTCATGCACCGGAATGAGTACCTTGGAGTATCAGTTCAAAAAGGCTTCATGCGTGGCGTCTCGGGCTGCCTCGAGCACAATTCTCTCCTGGCTGCTGCCATCAAGGATGCGAGACAGCACGAACGCCAAATCAATGTATGCTGGCTCGACCTAGAGAATGCTTTTGGGTCAGTCCGACACAGTCTCCTCCACTTTGCACTCCGCTGGTACAACTTCCCACCAGTCGTGCGTGACATTGTAGCCTCCTACTACAACTGTCTGACTTTCCATGTTAAAACGCAAGAATGGACTACCCGCTCTATACCATATTCAATTGGACTATTTCAGGGCTGTTGCCTCTCCCCGACGATTTTTAATATAGTTTTTAATATACTGCTGGAAAGCCTGACCCAGTTTGACAGGAAGTGGGGCTACCGTTTTAAAACAGACGGCCAATACACCTCGTCGTGCCTCGCTTTTGCCGACGACCTAACTTTCATCACCAGAAGCCCCAAGCAGCTTTCCCTGCTATTACAGAAAGTGGAGCTTTTCTGCGACTGGTCAGGCTATATAAAAGTGAAGCCCTCCAAATGTTTTTGCCTTGGACTCGCCCGCATGGGCACAAAATTTACATCCTATGACCCCAAATTGGTCTATAAGGGCTCTAATATCTCCCTTATAGACCCAAACAATCATTTAAAATTCCTCGGCAGAAAAATCACCCATCAGGGAAAAGACGTCTCGGGCGATCATGTTATGGAGCATTTCAAAAGTTGCCTGGCGAAAATAGATGCCTTGCTAATTTCTGGCCCTCGTAAGGCCTGGATCTATGACAATTATCTAACGTCACATTTGTCATGGCCCTTTCTTATTTACGATTTTACCAAAACCCAACTGTCCCGTCTAGGTGACAGCTAGTTTAAAATCCTGGCTGTCCTTAGCCAAACCAGCTGACCCCTCGACTCTCTTCAGGTCCAAACAAAATTTTGGGCTAGCGCTTAAACTGCCCTCTCTGCTCTACGCCAACTCCAGAATAACCAAAAATTCGATTATGTGCAATTCCAAAGATCCGGCAATATCGAAGCACGTAATAAGTGGCCGTAGTGATTCAAATCATCTACAAGCCCGCGTAGACTTCCACAAAAAGTTTCTTACTGGAATCAGCCAGAATGGCACTGGCCTGGGGTATGGCAGTACAACCACGAGCGACGTGGACTTGAAGAAGTCTCTTTTGCGGGGAGATTACGACAGCAAGAGTATGGCTCATGCTATTGGCCTTCAATGCCAGAATGATTGGACAACAATTGGGGACTTTTGCATTCCGCCTCCAATGCACTGGAAGGTAATGCTCTATGACTGGACGCCAGAGATGCTGAAATTTTATTTGAATGCCTTTCAGCATACACTTCCAGACCCCAGTAACCTCGCTCGTTGGAGCTTTGCCGAGGATAGTTCTTGTCCCCTCTGTAGCAATACCCCTTGCACAGCTAGACACATTCTAGCTGGCTGCAAGGTGGCCTTAGATCAAGGACGGTACACTTACCGCAATGACAAAGTTCTCGCTGTTATTCGCGAGGTAATTAGTCTCTCAGTGGCTCGTGCCAACAAGGGTTTGACAGTATCCTCCAAACCCCCAATACAGTTTGTGCGGGATGGCTCTAAAGGCAAAAAACATTTAACTACAAAACCTTTCTCAATAATCGAGAAAGCTACAGATTGGATTCTGGAGGTTGATTCGGTCTCTAAGCAGTATAAATTCCCTGAAAGTCTCGGATGCACAGCCCTCCGTCCAGATATAACTCTTTACTCTCTATCTCGGAAGGTGGCTCTTATCGTAGAATTAACTGTTCCATGGGAATCAAATATCCCAAAAGACCACGAGTACAAATTAAATAAATACCATGATCTTGCAAATGCCGTAACCCGGAACGGCTTCACTGTTCACCTTCACGCGGTGGAAGTTGGCGCTCGTGGCCTGCCAGCTAAATCTCTATTTCACCTCTTTAAAGATCTTGGCCTTTCCAGAAAAATAATCAACTCTTTCTTAGAAAAATTATCTAAAACTGCGATTTGCGCATCTCAAATTCTATGGCTTCGAAGGGGGAGTGAATGGGTGGCAAGGTGAACGCTCACATGTGGCAAGGCAGCTGTCCTAAACCTACCACAGCCGGTTCGTAAGTCCGGAATCCACTGCTCACCCCCCAGAAGTGTAAAAAATAGTATTATGATGGGCCCGACTCCGGTCGGTGAATTCCATGGCAGCTCGGTTTGTATTTATTTATTTATCCATTTAGGTACTTTTCAAAAACTGAAGAATACATAAAGAAACATATTTTCAAACGGAATTATGAAGATCGTTTGGAATTACTTGGACTACTTTCAAATAAAGAAGCAAAGATTGATTGAGACACAAAATTCTCACAAATTATTACGAAGTGCCTGTGCTAGACTTACAAACTCAACATCAACACAACTTCAGTCACAGCAAAAAACTCAACCGCGCAAAGTTTAAATTGAATCCTTTGTCTAACGTTTGACATTTAATCGAACTTCTGCAAAATAGAGTGGTAACATGTCCCGGTGGCATAGCCGTTAGGTAGCCTGATCTTACTTTGTAAGGTTCCGGGTTCGATTCCCGGCTGGGTTATCATTTTCTCTTGAGATAAAATTAACGGAATTGAATTTCAATTCTGTTGATCGAATGCAATAACAAGACACACATTCATGTTATACGCGCCCATAAACACTTTAAAGCAGGGTTTATTGGAAGAGATTGTCGTATGATAATAAACCCACCCATTGTGAAATTTCACAATGAAGAGAGAAATTTCACAAACGTGTGGAACAAATTAACTTTTAAAGTGATATAGTGCAAGCTCTCAATCAAAAACAATCTCGATTTGTACCTAAAAACTTCTTTATATTGTATATGCCTAGCTTTACGAGATCTGGTCTGGACGTATCAGCAAAGCTGCCTGTTCAGAATAAATATTATTAATCATAATAATAACTCTTATTTTTCGACCTGCAATGTAAAATTAAAATGAAACGCCCATGTAATTTCTAGTTCTTATTTTAATTCAATTTATAAATGCATGCACTCACTACACCATTAAATTAGACAGAGCCAATATTCATATAAATTAAATAAAAATAAGCATGCACTCATCGGCATTTAACAGTCCCGAATATCTTGGAGGAACCTCACCATCACTCAATTCTGTATGCCCTCAGCCAGCAGTTCAAAAAATGTTTTTTTAATACAAAACGGCGATGTATAATGGTTGCCAAAAGCCAATCAGTGCACGCATCGATTCACTGAATCAAAATAATTATTTTAATGCAAATTGGCAGCAAATGAAAAATCTTCCACATGTTTTGTTATAAATATGAATGGACATAGATAAATCGGCACAGTTTCTATACTTCAAATTTGGATTTTAAGTGGTTTACTGCATTTGTATCAGCCGATTCGTGCAATCTGCAGTGCTCCAGTAGATCCATTATAACTGAAAAAATAATAAAACGGTAAGTAATTAGTATTTCTTAAATATGGCGGCGCACTATAAACACGCCTATACGGTATGCTATCTCGAAATAAAATAATAATATATATACGAATTTTTAAATCATAGCTTGTAATATTTTAATAGTATTTACTAGGGATGCGCCAAATAAGGGTTCAACCGAATACGAATATTCGGCAGAATATTCAGTCAAAATGTACCAAACCGAATATTCGGCCGAACGATTCAGTTGATTTTTGTTAGATCTCCATTTGAGTCTTTTTATATGGTGGGCAAAAAATCAAGGAAAATATGAACACATGGCTATTTTAGCCAGAATTTGCTTATCCTCTCCAAATAGGGATGCGCCAAATAAGGGTTCAACCGAATACGAATATTCGGCAGAATATTCAGTCCAAAATGTACCAAACCGAATATTCGGCCGAACGATTCAGTTGATTTTTATCAGATCTCCATTTGAGTCATTTTACATGGTGGGCAAAAAACCAAGGAAAATATGAACACATGGCTATTTTAGCCAGAATTTCCTTATCCTCTCCGGCTATGTCTGTGTATAGCGAATGATTATTTTCCGAAGCAGGAAATGTTTATGAAGAAAAAAGAAATACATTGCTACCTCACAAAGCAGAGAGTCTAGTTTTCTACATCATAATTGACTAATAAATGGTAAATATTAATTAATAATGTTTGTTAACTTCATAACTTAATTAAAGACTCTGACTTTTCACAGATCTTTGTATGATGTTAATTGTTGAACAAAGTGACGACTTTGTTAAATTATAACTAAAATACTTTATAAAACTTGTTGATTCCAGCTACTGGTAAATTTTATTTGGTGAATATTGTTTTAAAATGAATGACCAAAAATTTTAGATTTTTTAGAATGGACAATGTTAATTAAATTAGCAAACCATGTCTTTTGTTAAATAAAAAAAACGTTGATTTAATTTTTAAAAAAAAAAAGTTGAATTAGTTTATTTTTTAAATGTTATTTTTTTTGCAATTCGCAAGCTGAGCCACTCTAATATCGATAACACTTCCTGTGACGGGTTCGTCTGTTCTAGTTGACAGCCCTAGTTGTCTGAAAATGTCATGAATCGTTTAAGTCACAAAAATATATCAATATAAATAACAGGGTGCCTGGCACCTAGGGTAGGATGTCCACTCTGATCATGGATAGGGTTCTAGGGTTAAATAATTCATTTAACAAAGTTGAACCCTTATCGTGCTTACTGGCTTATTGTAAATCGACTAATTAAAATACTAACCATTCTGATCCTGCTTTGACAAAAACATTGTCAGAGCGCTGAACCTCGGTACTTGCGTTAACCCAATGAGATACGGCAGTACCTGAGATTCTTTTGATTCAGCGAAATCATATCCATCGTGCATTGTTTGCAGTATTTCCGAGAGAAGATCGCATTCTAAAGAGTTTCCAAATATTTTGGGTATTGACTCTGGATTTATTGCCTGGAAAAAAAAATATTAATGTAAAAAATAATAAGTTTTAGTTTATAAAATACAGTACAAACTCGCTAATTTGAAACTGTTGTGAGGGCATTTTCGCCAAAGTTTGTACATTGCGTTTTTAGCGTGTCCCCTGACTTTGGTGGCTTTTTACTCATATCATATTGAATACTGGGTTTCAAGTGGGGTATTTTGTATTTAAAAAAATATTGATTTAATCTATTTAGCCCTTTAAGTACACCTTTAGGACTTGAAAGTATTTTTATTTAATTATTTAGAACGGGAGGTAGTGCCTTTTTACTGTGTCCCCTCCTAAATTCTGATAAATAATGCTTTAGTTTGTAATGATTTGACTATGTGATTCTTTAAAGTGATGGTTTTCTGAATAGCTTATACTGTGTATTTTATGGAAAATTATACAGTTTTCACATAAAATAGATCAATAATAAAAAAAATAACTTTAAATGTGTATCAAGATATTGTGACAAGGTGGAATTCCGCATTCCGTTACCACGATTTTAGTATGATAGAGAGATATTCCCAATAAAGGGGGTATTTTTTTACATCTAACAACACTTGTTTGACGTAAAATCAACCGCCATTTGCAATTTTGCCTGCAGTATTGGTCTGTGTGGCCTATTAGATAGTGGTCTGTGTGCTGTGCGTTTAAGAAGTTCCACTACTGTTACCACGATTTAAGGGTAAGTTATTAGTTATTTGTATTCCAAATATTATACCTATGAAGTTTATCTTCTAATCTATACAATGCAACAACTTTATGTACGTTTATCAATGCATTTATTGCAAAATTTTAGAAGCAAACATTTCTCCTACTGATTCCGTTACTTCCATTCCGAAACTAAATAAATGGTAACGTATAAAGGGAACACAAAAGTAACGGAATGGAATGGATAAAGGCGAGTGTACAATATATAGTGTTGAGTATAATTTAGTTTTTCTGTGTTTTTAGTCTGAGATTATTGAGGAATATTAGGTTTCCTTAAAAAAAGTTTATGCGTCAAGTCAAAACTATTTGTAAGACCTAATTCATGTAATATAGTGGATAGCGTGTAAAAACAATACATTCCATGGACCGTATTGTTTAGTTTATTATAAAGTTGACTTATTTTAGTGACTTAGTTAAGTTTGTTTTGTTATGTTTCTTTCATCTGATGGAAAACTATTTTAGGGACTACATGAAGGAATACTAATTGATAGCGAGTGAAAAACAAGCAAATAGGTTTTTTTTGTTTTGATTTTTTTTCTGAAAAATCATGTTTTTGTATTTTAGAACATTCATTTATATAAGACATTATTCTAAATAAAAACTAGTGAAAACTCATCTAAACCTTTTTTTAGATTTCGGCCTTTCTTACTAAGAAAAAAAAGCTGAATACCAGAAAGTTATGTATAAAAACTATTTTCCAAAGTAACGCAGGCCATAATCAAAAAAAGTTGTAGATTAGTTTCAGTCCAGTTTTTCATGTAGAACAAAGTGCTATATAAATATATCTAATAAAGTACAAAAACACGTTTTTTCAGAAAAAAAACCAAATAAAAAAAACTTACTTGGTCAGTTCGATGTACAGAATCATCCCTTAAAAAACGCCCTACTTTCAATAACACAGTAGGCAAAATGGACCAAAGAAAAGCTTAATTCGTTCCACATGTAACTGTAGCTTTACAATTTCCATTCGGTTACCACTACTTTCCATTCCGAAAATGTCCCATGATTTTTTTTAATAAATAATTTATTATTTTAATAATATTGAATGGAACTTATTATGGTTTTCAGCGAATTTTGTTTAGAAGTTGTTTCTTTTGAATAAAAACATTCAAAACTGACGCTTATTGCTATTTTCAAATACTAATGGAAAGTTTTGGTTATGCTTTTAGAGATAAGGTAACGGAATGTAAAGAAATATGCCCAAGAATTTCAATGTATCCAGTTTTATTTGCTAATTGTAATTTTTTTCGTAAGAGTTTTGTTTTCTTTAGCAAATAAAGGCTTTTAGAGTGAAGAAGTGCGTCTCATTCATTTATAACAAGCTTGGTTTCCTGGTAACGGAATGGAAAAGTTTTACCTTCCAGGTCATAATAAAGTTGTTATAATCATTGTATAAATACAACATTTTCATGAAATATTGTTCTCATTAAATAAACAATACTATAAAGAATATGATAGGTAAATAAAAACACTTAATTTCATTAAAAAATATTTTTACAAAAATTTTGAACCATGTACAAACTTTGGCGAAAATGCCCGTGAATCAGTCAAGTGACAATGTCGTAGTAAATTTATTTCTTTATTTATTTCATATTTTAACATTACACAAGGAAAGAACTTTTAAATTAAAATAAAGCAACAAATTGATTCATTAAAACAAGTAAATATATTAACCCTTCAGGCCTCGGCCCCTCAGCCAATTGACAAGTTGTCCCGAAAAATTTTAGTAAAAATTAGTAAAAAAATTGAATTATGACACTGTCTCACCAAAACATTAATTACTGCCAAACCACTGTACCCACAATTAAAATAAAACATATTAACCCTTGGAGTAAATGGGTATTTTCATGGATGCATCTGTCTCTTTTGCAGGATTTTCGGCGACATCGACTTAAAAGTACTATAACTACGAAACTACTACACCAATCATAAAAAGAACAACTGCACAATGATTGCATTGAAATTCCGAATATAGAATATTGAAATATCATTTTGTAAAACAATTAGAACGTCAAAGAAGTGAAAAAAACGCACGACCAGATTTGGTCGACTCGACTCAACGGATAATTGTTTCGCGACCAGATTTGGTTGACTCATACTCAACGGGTTAACATAATAAAACATAATAAAATAAAACTAATTAAATTAAAATTAAATTAAAACGGGGCCGTCACGCTGAATCGTGTTGTGGCTGATATCGGCCAATCGGGGCCTGAAGGGTTAAAAAGAATAAAAAACACGACTCCTGTTACAGAAAGGGAAGTCACTACTTCACTTTCTTATAATTATTTTTACTAAGGTTTCTTATGAAATATTTTTGGTTTATGTATTTATCCATATAGATACAGGTATATTTCCGGAATGTACTCAATCACACCTTTCATTTGACACTAAACAGGATATATTTATGTTAATTTATTGACATTTGGACATTTAACTACTTACTTGATATTTGGAGAGTTAAGGTACCCTATGACACTCAGGATGACATATGGGTATCGCCGTATAAATTTGTACTTTTTTTGTCGTGTGTGTGTCGCCTAACTACTTTCAGTTTTTCTATAAAAAGTTATGGTCTAATGCATAATCCAATTTAATTATAGTAAAGTGTATTAGAAAATGTATCAAAATACAAGAAATTACTGCAAAGAAGCATGAAGTGATATGATTTATTAATTTTAACAACAAACACAATTTTTCAAGTGCCTATTAAAATTTACATCGCCAATCCATTTTTGCCCCTTTTATGACAAATTGCGATCAAAGTAGTCATATATTTAAAATGTTGAATATTTTCGCATTTACTTAAATTGTGTATCTTTTGTTTTCTTTACTAGTAAAAAGAATATATATATTATTTACTGAAAATATATGTTGCAAATGGTTTGTCGCCTTATTTGTTTCCCGAATGTTACTTTTGGTGTGTTACCAATTTGATCGAAAACTGATAAAAGACTGGCATTCCTAAGTATTTTTTTGCGTATGGCAACTCTTTGTTGCAGTATGGACAACGTAATAAACTACTCTGCCATCTTTTCTTTTGCTCTGAGTCGGTCGACGTCTTGGTCGGGAATTTGTCCTGAGAATTTTGAGTGGGATTTAGCTTGGAATTATCAAGGTAAATATTCGAATATGTTATCTGTTGTATATTTTGTACTTAGATCTATTAATGCTTATTACGATAATGTGTTTATATCGTTACTAACATTATTCGTTTACAAATAAAACGATTTAAAGTTTATGTCGCGCGTGTTTTTCATTCACGATCGTTACCGTATGTTACCATTTGTTGCTGATGTGTTACGTAACATTCGTGAAATTAGGATGTATTTATATTGGTTTCATTAAAATAAATAATAATAATATTAACTTTATTTTATTGAATTGAAATTTAAATTACAATTTGTTTTATACTCCGAATCTGACTAACTAGGCCATAGCCCGTACCAAGAAAGATTCGATGGATGGCGGTTGTTTGGTAATTGTTAATGGTTAATAGCTAATAGCGCGCACATATGTAATATAGTTTTATTAAATAATCAGAATGGTCATATATATATAACTCATGGAAAGAAAACTCCGCCGCAATTCAAAGAAAACTCGACAGCTATGTGTCACATGGGATGGACATACCTAATGCATTAGTTGCTTTAATACGCTGCAATGAAATGTATCATCATCAGTGATGATACATTTCATTTCTGAAGACGAAATTGGTAAAAATAAATTACCAGCTGAATTAAAGCAAATCTCTGTATCACTGACCATGGAAGTACATCAAGTGATACAGAGATAGAAAACGTTATCGGATTTAGGTGTTTGAGTTGTTTTTGTACCAGGCCTGAAAAATCTCATCTTTTGCCCATGCCAAACACTGTTAAATCTGGTTCTACAGTAAAGAAAGATCAACAGGGCCTACAGCAAACAAAAACCAACAAGGACTACACGGAAAATACACCCAATCACCAAGTCGAGGCTGAAGCTTTATAAAGAAACGTAAAAAGGAATAAATCAAATTTAAAAAAAGTGCAAATGAAAAAAAAAACATAAAAAATGGAGAAAAACAGATTACGTATCAGAAAGTTCGGACAGTGACGAAGTACTAATAGACTACATTGACACAGATAATGATATCGATGGCTTCTTATCTGATAGCTCTGAAAATTCAGTTCTTAGTACGAATTCAAAAGATCCGCAACCTTTTATCTTGGATGAAAATACAGGAATTTTATTGAAACACAAACCAATCAATTTGGGAACCGAAGCATTAAATAGGTACAGATTATATACAGCACCAAGAAAATATAACTCCAAATATTCCAGGTTCATCTGGTATAAACATTTTAGAAGACCAGCATATTGCTGAAGGTAAATACGTATTGGTTAGGTTTTAAACTAACAGGATTTCGAAATGTTACGTCGGGCAAATCCTTGCAATTAACAGAATCAATGTAAAGGTTCATGCGTAAGAAATCTAATGGTTCATTCTACTGGCCACAAGCAGAAGACATATTAGACATGTGTATTTACGATATTGCCAAAGTTTTGAACATCCTATTTGCAATCGTCGTCGTGTGCTACAATTCGAGGATGATTTGAATAAATTTAAGATTTACTAAAACTATAATAAAAATAAATAAAATGTTGCCCATTGACTTTCATGTTATGGTCGGCATGACCTAGTTAGGCAGATTCTGCATTGTAAACCAACCGAAATGTATATTTTTTGAATAAATAAATAAAATTATTATTATTATTATTATGCTATAAACAGACCTTTATGAAACTCACGTTTGTTACGTGTAATCTTGAATGTTACTGATGGCCAACATGTGTTACTGATTCACGAATGTTTAATACAAATTTTTACGGCGATACCCATATAGAAGATTCTAATAATATCACACACTTCTAAATCGGTTCAAGCATTTAGAAGTTATGGTGGAATAAAGAAACTAAAAACATACAAAGATGAACCCTGAACACTTTACACTCCTTTTTTGTTAGGCAGTCGTGTAAAAAAAGTTTTACATTATAAAATACAGTACAAAGTCGCTAATTTGACGCTCCCGTGAATCAGCCAACTGACAATGTCTTTGTAAATTTATTTCTTTATTTATTTATTTTATATCCTATATTTCAACTCAGATTACACCAAAAAAAAAATACTTTCAAATTAAAATAAAGCGACAAATCGATTCACTATAAATAAGTAATAATAAATACAAACGGAGCTGCCATGGAATTCACCGACCGGAGTCAGGCCCATCATAATACTATTTTTTTACACTTCTGGGGGGTGAGCAGTGGATTCCGGACTTACGAACCGGCTGTGGTAGGTTTAGGACAGCTGTCTTGCCACATGTGAGCGTTCACCTTGCCACCCATTCACTCCCCCTTCGAAGCCATAGAATTTGAGATGCGCAAATCGCAGTTTTAGATAATTTTTCTAAGAAAGAGTTGATTATTTTTCTGGAAAGGCCAAGATCTTTAAAGAGGTGAAATAGAGATTTAGCTGGTAGGCCACGAGCGCCAACTTCCACCGCGTGAAGGTGAACAGTGAAGCCGTTCCGGGTTACGGCATTTGCAAGATCATGGTATTTATTTAATTTGTACTCGTGGTCTTTTGGGATATCTGATTCCCATGGAACAGTTAATTCTACGATAAGAGCCACCTTCCGAGATAGAGAGTAAAGAGTTATATCTGGACGGAGGGCTGTGCATCCGAGACTTTCAGGGAATTTATACTGCTTAGAGACCGAATCAACCTCCAGAATCCAATCTGTAGCTTTCTCGATTATTGAGAAAGGTTTTGTAGTTAAATGTTTTTTGCCTTTAGAGCCATCCCGCACAAACTGTATACTTATAATAACGAAATTACCACGTGAAGTTTGTAGCACCCGACGTTTCGGCGATGTTGTAACCGCTGTAGTCCAGGGTAGATGTCTACTGTTGTCCAGGGTATATGTCTACCCAGAACAACGGCGGTTGCGACATCGCCATAACATCGGGTGCTATAAACTTCATGCAAATTCGTTTTTATCTTATTTATAAAGTCAAACACCCACGATAGTCTTCGATTTCATAAATTGATTAATCTCAAACTCATGCAACCCCAGGCGCAACACACATCTAACTAGGCTTACGCCTGTACTTAGATGTGCGATTTATGACTTAGTTTAGATTGCGAGCTGGCATTTTTAAAAAAAAAGTTTATAAAGGTACAATTCCGAACATGAATGTAGACTGTAGACCAAGAGCAAATGGAATGTGGAAACAAAACACAGAAACACCACAATCAAAAAATCTGAAACGGGTTCTAGAAGAAATACCTCTTCGGGACGCACCCATGGACAGGATAATATGCCATCACGTCTTTGATCGAAGATACAATATCCAACTCATTGCAGAACCAGCAGATCACTCTGGTACAAATGAAGTAAGGATATACACAGATGGCTCCAAAACCACTCAAGGTACCGGAGCCGGCATCTTCTCAAATGATCTAAACATAAAAATATCAACTACCCTAGGCAACTTAAATACGATCTTCCAAGCAGAATGCATTGGCATCACCAGAGCAGCACAGGCAGTTGCAGCCAAAGATGTCGGAAACCTACGTTTGAAATTTGTCTCCGACAGTGCCTCCGTGCTACAAGCGCTAGCAAAAAATACTATAACCTCAGTCCTTGTACTGGAATGCCACAATGCGCTTCAATCCATTGCAAGGTCAAATAAAGTGACCCTGCAATGGATTAAAGGGCACAGCGACTCACTGGGCAATGACGCGGCAGACGAACTGGCCAAAAGGGGATCAAAGGAAATAGTATATGGACCGAAACCCTTGATGCCCATTCCCCAGGCCCAAATAAAAACATGGCTACGCAGGAACACCGAAGAAACCCACCTTACAGAAAGGAAAAAAAACGCAGGATGCAGGCAAACAAAGAACGCGGTTCAGGAAGCGTCCAAAAAACTTGCCCGCAACCTCACCAGATTAAAAAGGGACAAAATCCGTAAGGTCATAGGTACTATGACAGGCCACTGTCCCCTAAACAAACACCTGTTTACCATAGGTGTGACAGACAGCCCTCTATGCAGAGGATGCATGGAGGTAGAAGAAACGCCACAGCATGTGCTCATGGAATGCAGGAGCGTGGCAGAGCAACGGGCAAGAATACTACAATCTCCAGCATCTGTCCCGGAGGCCTGTAGCAACCCAAACAGGCTGCTAACCTTCTGGGACAGCCTGGGTTGGCTGGAGTAACATAAATAGAAACATGAGCCACGCACAACGGCCCAATCAAGAGGCCAAGTGCGGGAAATAACCCAGGAAAACTAAACTAAACTAAGACTTTTTTTTTAGAAGTACCGCCAAAGTAACAATTGTGATGCATTATGGTTGCATTATCAGTTTTTTATATGACGATTAGTAATTTGTTCTGAGACTAAGACATAATAACAATATTTGACTGTAATAAATGATTTTTTAGATAGAATAACATAGATTTTTGTTTTACCTGTAACTTTTACCACACAATGATTTGAGACTGACCGCGATAGCACAGTATACCACCCAGTAGCTTTACTCTCGAGCTACAAGGCA
Organism: Micropterix aruncella; assembly: GCA_944548615.1. NCBI lineage: Eukaryota > Metazoa > Arthropoda > Insecta > Lepidoptera > Micropterigidae > Micropterix > Micropterix aruncella. The sequence continues at coordinate 25,461,887 of OX155966.1, read as the reverse complement.
ATGCGGGAAGAGGGTGCGAGGCATGTGGCCAGAATTTTTTATCTTTTTATGTAAATATTATTAAGAGGGTGGCTTTCTGTACCGACGAATCCTTACTAATGTAGCAGATAATGCTGCAGATATATTATAATATGGTCAAAATGGCCACTAAAGTTGCACTGAAAGTCACCCTATCATAATCTCCAGCAGGTAAGCCTTAGGCTTGGCTGGATTTTATACAAAGCTGTATTTTAAAAAATGGTTATTAAATAAAAAAAATAAAAAAAGAAGGGTTCGTCACGACGAACGTGAACGGTACGCATTACGGGCAGGTAATGGTTGCCGACCTTTTCAAGCGTTCGGATATCTGCCTAGGCCGAGTAGCAAAACATCTGGCGACCATATCTGAGCCCTTACGACTCGTGACGTATTCACTTTGATTTCAATTTCGTTCTAAGAGAAGCTACTGTCTGGTATACTGTGGCGATAGTAACAAATGACAGTCATGAAAATTACTTTCAAACGACATGTGTCGGGTTGTTATTGGTCGGTGAGGATGTTATGTCCCATCTTCCTTTGATGATGATGGGCAGATGTTAATCAGATGATGAGGAGATGTTAAGCAAAATAATCACCATGTGATACTCACACTCAAGAAGGCACTCCTTTTATCTAGCTTATTCCTCATCGATTTCCATTGCGTGATGAATTGCACCGAAGAGGTTGGAATTTCAAATATATTATTGTTGTACGCTTTCCGAGGGTTATTCTTCTCCATGGTGCAAGTTTCGTTTTTCAACTTCTGCGATTCCGTCGGTGTTTCCACCCTCGTTTCCTGCTTGCCATTGCACAATACGGAATTATCTATATTGCTAGCGATTATCTCTTCTTTGACGAGGACATCGGCATTTCCTTTCAGAAAGCCGGCAGATACTTCATCGACTTCTTCGATCTTGAGCCTTGTTGGAGCCTTCTGTGATTCCATCGGAGTTTCCGCCGTCGTTTCCAGTTTGACATTGCACAATATCGAATTGTCTATATTGCTTTCTATTACCTCTTCTTTAATGAGGCTGTTGTAATTGGTGTGTCCTTTTGGAAAGCTGGCGGATATTTCTTCGACTTCTTTGATCTTGAGCCTTGTCAGGGGTTTCACTTCTTCTTTAGGTGGGTCGGGACTGGCCTGTCCGATTGGTATTTCCACTATGGGAATTTGACGCAAAGGTTTCTAGAATTAAAAAAATATATTACGGTATTTATTTTTAAACTAAGCAATTTACTGTTACCAACAAAGAGTAACTGATTATACAGAAAATATTTGTCCAAGTTTGTTATTATTGTAATATACAACCTCGGTTTATTAACTTCTTGTACTAAATTTTTAAACAAATAACTTGTTTGACTTATGGCACTGATTCGCCCCCTATTTTAATGCTGGTTTTTAACTGCCCTACCTTTGGGTTATTATTCAAAAAGTAGGTAAAAAAATGATGGTTTTTTTTCATTAGATGTCCTAATAACAATATTTGTTTACAATATATCAGCCATTTTTTACACAATATACCCATATATTACCCTTTTTTGTATTTAGAATTGTAAGAACAATTTGAAATATCTCATACGCTTTGTGGGTTTTGGTTTTTTTTTTTGTTTAACTTCTCGAATGTACGTGATATGGGTTGTTGTATTCAGGCCATAGGTAGGACGGTTAAATGGACATTCTAAAATATCAATAACTAAAGAAATAGAAATTACCTTAGACCGTAAATGCGGAGGTTTGTTTACTGGTGATACTATTGTAACTCCGTCAAGGCTTCCATCTTTCCAGGCGTTGGAATTCTTTGGCTCCAGAGCCAATTTTTCTACTTCCTTGATTTGTTCCTCAACTGTTGTAGTTTTGCGGATTTCCTCGGATATTTCTAAAATTTTGGGTGACGGTAGCAATGGCGGTTTTTCGGATGTGGGCGTCGTGACAGGCGACGACTTAGACTTAGACTAAAAAAAAAAATATTTGAACCAACCGACCAACTATGTGAAATCATAAATAAATTATTATTAATACTTATGCATTGTTAATGAATTGTTAAATTAATTAAATAAATAAATTAAATAAAATATGTTCGAAATTTCGCGTCCGCGCTCGCTTCCGCTACTGATCGTGGACGAGTGCTAAGTAAACCTGAGTTCACAGGTTGCAGTGCTCCTGGGATCAGATGCCCAGTCTTTAATGCAACCAGTCTAATCTGGGAGAGGATAGATTTCTGCTTGCTTTATTTAAGATTTTCACAATCTGATTTGTGCACATGAATTGTGTTGCGATTGATTTTTTATTTTGATACTTACGCCTTTAGAACCCATCCGCAGTTTCAACGTCTGGAGCTTTTTCCTGGCACTGTCATTCTTGGGTTCAAGCTTTATTATCTCCTGCAGATCTTCACTGGCGCCTCGCAGGGAGCCCAGCTTTTCTCGGGCCATGGATCTCCTATGGTAGGCTTTTACATAGGTCGCATCTAGTTGCAATGCTTGGGTGCAATCTGATATTGTTGCATGAAGGCTGTGGAAAGGCAAAGAGAATTGTTAATTCATATCAAATGGTTCGGGGAGAGTAAAGCTGTAAGAAGGAGTACCACTCTACAAATCAAATCGCATAATTAAAGTAAAAAGTATAATTACAAATGTTTTAATTAAAAATATTATACGAAAGTTTAATTTAATAATCTTTTATATCTTATGGGAAATACACAGAGATATCGATAAAAAACAGCGAAAATGTCGCCAAACGCAAAATGAATTTCTTAAAGCTGGGCATTGATGGTCAGTTTTTCGCGTCAGTCTAGACGTAAAACTGTGGCGTCACTCCAAATGGTTTTATGCCAACTAGATTTCCCCATTCACTGGAGTCACTCCGGCTCTTCAGTTTTCGACTGGCCCGGCCGTATGAAGGACGTGTTTTGTATTTGCGGACGTCCACGAATAAAAATGGATTCCGATTCCGAAGAAGAAACATTCCTTTTTACTACGGCTACTGTTTGTTGTCATATACTCACAAGAAAACGAAAAAGAAAGCAATGGATGAAAAAATGGCTTAAAAAAAGGAGTCAATTCACGCACGTCAATTTCTTAAATAAGTTATCGTTAGAACCGAGGGACTGGCAAAGGACGAAGCGACATATTTCAAGATTCTAGAATTTGTAACTCCATATATTGTTAAACAAGATACTAATATGAGACAAGCTATAAACCCTCATGAGAGATTCACTGCCACTCTTCGTTTCTTAGCATCGGGAATGAAATCTGACTTCTATAATATCTAATTCAATTTTATAAATAATATCTAAATAAAATTGGAATATTTTATCTAAATAAAATCTTCTACAGCTTTTTGTCGATACTGTTTATTTTTTATTTTTGACGGTTATTTTCCATGAACATTCTGAATTTCTATATGTTTTGATGAAATCTATCATTATGACACGTCCGACACCGCCATGATGACGACGCCATTATGACGACGACGACGACACCGCCATGACATAAACAAAAACGCAGCACGCGCTATTACCACGGGCGCTGAGAGCGAACTGACGCGTTGGATTGCCGATTGCGCACTCACGGTCAGTTTGGCACGACGCGCCAGTTGGATTATGGTAGCCACGGAAAATATTCGTGGCGCGTCGTCAGTTAAAACTCTGGAGTGATGATTCGACATTCACAATCAAATTTTGGATGCACGCCAGTTCAACTGACGCGAAAAACTGACCGTCAATGACCAGATTTAAAGTGGCAACTCAAATTACTTCTCTATGTTTTTACTATGGTATTTGGAACGGTCAAACAACCGAGCCAGCCTATTTACTGTAGTATTCTAAAATACTCTAGTAATAGTTACAAAGGTAAATTAGGAATACTACCACGGATGAAACAACTATCCCCTTTTACAATGGTTATGTGAGTGCCACTTAGAAGATGGCTACAGCTGCTATCTATACACAATTTACCAAATAAAGGATTAGGTACTTGCCGATAATTAACAAAATGGTAGGAAAAATAACATCATTGAAACAGATATATTACCTCTCATTCATAAGGTGACACTGAGCACGGTTAGCATAGAAAACTGGATCGTTTTTATCCAAATCAATAGCTCTTGAATAACATTTTATGGCATCGTTCCATTTTTCTAATTTAAAATATCTATTACCCTGAAAAGAGAAAATTTTAATGAGAATCATTGAAGGAATAATACAATAGTAATAACAGCATACCGGAATGAGCTTCAGTGAAGATATTATTTTAATAGTTTTAGAGAACATCGCGCGTATCCAGTCGCTTAAGCAAGAGAGGAGCTGCGAGATTTAACACTGACTATATAGCGTAGTAGATTGCTCAAAGTCACACTACGATTTGGCAACTAGGATTTTAATACAAAACACAATGTGTCGATGGCACTCGTAGTCCAAAAAATTTATTAATCTTCTCTTATATGAATAATATGGCGGAATTTGTGGCATGTATACAGTATAGTGGTGCACTTTAACCATGCACTTCTAAACACGCCTAAATTGTATAAAATTATAATATAATAACAAACGAATATTTAAACTCTTATTACTTTAATATTATTAATATAAAGATTTCAATGTTTTATTTGGTATATACATAGGTTTCCACGAGTAATAGTTACGCACTTTAATTGTTTCGAAGGGGGGGATGAATGGGTGGTAAGGTGAACATTCGTTGGTCCGGAATCCACTGGTCGTTAATCCGGAATCCAGCGATCACCCCCCAGAAGTGTAATAATAGTATAAGATCGGCCCGACTTCGGTCGGTGAAATCCATTGCAGCTCCGTTTGCATTTTATTATCATATAGACTAATAGATGTTTTTCTATCTTTCCGTATTATGTCTATGATGTAATCGGGTTTTATAAAAAATGTGATAGATTGCACTAATAATTATATGTTATTATTGTTATCATTGGTTAAATTATTGGGTTTTTATAATCAATCAGTCCTTTGGAAAATACCTTTTTAGTATCAATATTAAGATAGCCAAATAATTTTTTGCCAAATTAAGAGTTGCGAAATGGTACTATGGAGTGAGCCATTAAATACCATATATAATCAATGGATTGGGGATCCATATTAAAAAAAAAATAGTATTCAATGCCATAATATAAATTATGAGATGAGAGGATTTTACTGCTCCGACGTAGGCATTAAGGCAAAAAGCAGTTTCAACAAAAAACCAAAGCTACCCACGACAGAAATAGAAAAGTAATATACCCGTTCTTTTTCGCACTGAGCCTCCTGCTTCATCCTCTCTTCCTTTTCCTTTTGGCTCATCTTGCCGTCGAGTGATTCCGGTCCCAAATCTTCGTCGTCAATCAGATCACAAGCGTAATCCTATGATACGAAAAAAACAGTCGGATTAACATTACCAAGAGAAATGACGTATTGTAATATTTATAGGTATAAATATGAAAATATCGGATGTAGGTATATCAATATTTATTCAATATACAGGTTGACTGGTTAAACAAGTGTCGCATTCCTAAAGGTAAATCCGTGGGTCAAACTAAACAAAAAAATAGCTTTTATTTTCACTTTTTTCCTGAAAAAACATATTTTTGAATTTTAGGAGCACAGCAGATTATGTACGGCAGATATTTCTAGACAAAGAACTGAGTTGAAAGTCACCTACAAGTATTTTTGACAACCCTTCAGGCCTCAGCCGATTGACAAGTTGCTGTCCCAAAATTTTTTAGTAAAAATTAGTAAAAAAATTGAATTACGACACTCTCATCAAAACATTAATTACTGACAAACCACTGTATCCATAATTAAAATGAAACATATTAACATAATAAAACATAATAATATAAAACAAATTAAATTAAAACAGGGCCGTCACGCTGAATCGTGTTGTGGCCGATATCGGCCAATCGGGGCCTGACGGGTTAAGCCTTGGTAACCGAGAAAAAGCATTTTTTATATTCTACATCTGAATATTGGGATTTTTTCCCTCAGTAACCAAAACTTAAAGAAGATTTAGATGACTCCATTTTCCATGTAGAATAACTAGTACAAACCAATCTCCAAATATCCAAAAACATGTTTTTCAGGAAAAAAAACTCCATATAAAAAAAGGGTTATTTCCAATTTTCTAGTTTGGTTAGGAATGCGACACTCGTTTACAGTCACCATGTATAAATAAACATTGTATATTTATTGTACATGACAAATTATATAGTTAGTATATACAGTATGGCAGTATTGCAGTCAATGAATTAACACCGCTCGACAGCAGTTGACATTTTCGTGGTTGGAAAATTACATAGATATTGGAAATTTTGGAACTTTCATTTTTCTTCTAATTTTAGCCACGGCCAAATCGGAAACCCCAGCCGAATGGCGTTCCTGTGCGTTCCTGTCCATTTCGAGCCCTGTAGAAGCAATTTCACAGCGGCATGCAGCGCTGACTTGCGCCTAATATAATAAAGTCATATACGTGGGCTATTCTTGTTTTCAAGATCAGATCGGTCGCAAAATAAAAAACCACAGTGAAATTTCAATGGCGCTGTGCGCAGATGTATTGCGCAGTGTCTCTAGTATACCTGTCGATCGCACCAGGTCGCAGTTATCAGTTCTGAGCGCGCAGTGAGCACTTAAGCATGCCTCGAACAATAGTCTCCCGCAAAGTGTAAAGTATGTGCTGTCATTTAGTAGAATGCACAATCCATGAGTAACAGCAAAGAGCGTCAATGAAGCAGGATATACAAACGTTCATGATGCAGGCGGCCAAGGAAGCAAACGAGTGTCAATCGATGATCTTGTTCAGCGAGTGGATCAGGGGATTTGAGAAAATTGTCAGTTCACAATTTGTGTTGAGTTCAATTTCTGAAAGCACAGGCGGCTGCCTTCTACGACGAGGGTATTGGAAAGTTGGTACCATGCTACGACAAATGTCTCAATGCGGGGAATATGCAGAGAAGTAGCTGGAATGTGTATCTAAATGTTACAAATAAAACAGTTTTGATTTTCACTGTGGTTTCATTTGTGTGGACACGCGACCGATCGGAACTTAAAAAAAAATGGCCGCGTACATAATTTGTAGCAGCCGTTCTACGTAGTTAGCAAAACGGTAGCAGCGAATCCGAGAGCAGCTATTTTACGGCCTTCGGGTAAGGCCGCACTACCAGCAACCTCATTGTAAACCACTGACTAACCACATCGAATTTATCCCACGCCTGATAATCCGACGAGCCGATGCGCTTCTCAGGATTCTTGGCTTTCTGGGTGGTGACTTTTGGTTTCTTAACCTTGCTTCGCACCGGCGGTAAGTCCTGCAACGAGGAAATACAACAATAAGGCCGTTGAGGTCAAAGCAAAGAGATGAAAGAGGCAACCTTTTCGAGGGGCGCTCCCGTGATCTCGGCTTCTTTCCTCTTCATGTCGGCTTCCCATTGTTTCAGATCGCTCACATACGACTGCAAATTGTCCACGCTCTCCCTCACTTTCTTCTGCATCAGTATCGATTTATCCATTTTCAAATTTTATTACCTGCGCGGCGGAGAAAACTGCGGAGGAACGACGTTGAAAATTCCAGAAAATCCAGAAATCGATTGTCGAATTCGGCAACTGTCAAACAAAAAGGTTGTCATGGTGCGGCTGAATGTTGCCAATACGAGGAAACCATTTAATATTACAAAGAATTTTTAAATATGTGGATAGTAAAATTATATTTGGATGTTTAATGTTAAAATGTTTATTCCCAAATTTACTCACAGAGTATCGCCATTGTATGAAAGACAATTTGGAAACTGTAAGGGTAGATACACACTTCACTTTTTTTGTACGTACGCGTACGTAATGCACGCACGGATTTTGACAGCTAGACCCTTGAATTTGCATATAAACAGATCACTAAGAGACAGTTTTTATCATAAAAGAAAGATTACGTATAATAAGTGTGTAAGTCATCTGTATTCATTCAAATTCAAGAGTCCTAATGTTATAAATTCTGCGTACTTTGCGTACGTGGGACAAGCCTAATGTTTGCCTAAGCCCTCTTGTCTAGACAAGTTTTTTTCGGCTTGAAATTTGACGGTCAATTTACCGGGTCACTATGGAAGCTTGTCCATGTACCTACACGGCGGAAAAACGGACGACGCCGCCACGACAATGTACGGTTAATTCGCTGTGTCTAGGAACGGTCGTCATTGTTTATTTATTTATTTATTGATTGATTTATTTATTTATTTATTTATTATGAAAGCATGTTCACAGACAGGGCGGCGGCGCCGTACGTTTGTCCGCTGTGTCCCTGGACATGCTTTCATAGTGATCCATACAACACTGACGACCTTTCCTACACACAGTGAAATAACCGTGGATTTCACGGGGAAAAAAACGTGTGTGGAGAAGAGGGCTAAAACTGGAAACTTCGGCAAAAATTTTTGTTAGTATGGCCATGTGTGAGCTAGGATCACTAAAATACAAATACACCCGTTATAGCTGTAATCGCTGTTATTAGAGTAGCGCACGTGCGCAACGCATTACGACATCCTGGACCATTGAGTTTGCGTGAAAACAGATGACGTAGAGATATACTTATCTTATCCTACGCAACGTTGCATATGATAAGTGTGTCTCTGCCATCTATTTTCATGCCGTACAAGGGTCCAGCTAGATGTCATATTGTATCGCGGACGTTGGGTACTTGGGACAAGTGTGGCTTATTCTATCCTGCGACACGTGTCCTTTTCCCGCAATTGTAATGCAGGATTTACACTGTTCAATTTTCGCACCACTAAAATCGGCCGTGCAAATAGCGCTTCGGCGTGGCCACAGGTGATTCAGCAACCATCGCAACCAGCAAAGTAGACTAGCATTCGACGACTTCTGTCGTGCGGCGACGGGCCGCATGCGGAGGTTGACTAAACTCGACCGTGGAAATAGTCAGTCAATCGTAGTTGTTATATTATCTTTGAGTCGCAGGAGATCGCCGGTCGCATGAATTTAGTAAATGCTTTGCGTTGCTCCGCGGTTTTAGTTATGAATAAATGGAATATTGTGCAGCTTTTGGAATATTATGAAAGACATCCATGCTTGCGAAACTCAAGACTGCGATATTATAGGAATAATAATGCTCGTTCAGCGGCTCTCAAAGTTATTATTTATGAAATGATTCTTAACATAAACGTTGATTTACATTGAGTCAATAAAAGACCAAACCCAAAACAAATAAGTGCTGAGTCGGTACAGCCGTCGTGTAAATTGATTTTGTCAGTACAGCGCTGTCGCGTCAGTGCTGATTTCAATATTCCCGCTATATATTTTGAAGTCAGTTTTTCTCCATATTGTATCACACACATCAGCTTTACTGGCCTTATTTAACCCGTCGGGCGCCAACAGTGCCTATAGGCATTTTGCGTAGTTTGACAGATCCGCTCGTAACAGTTTCGGCTGGTCCCCGGCCCCCATATACAGGGCCGGACTGGGACTTAAAATCGGCCCGGGCGTTTTGAAGCCGGTCGGCCCCTCAGAAAAAAAACGAAGTACATATATATTTTGATATTATTATTAAAGACAAATGTTTCTAATTATCTAAGTATGTACGTTAAGTTAGTGACTTCCGGAGAAGCTCACTGCTTTCGGCTACTTTGTCTATTATTTCGTCAGAGTCTAGATTCATTAAGAGATCTTTTTCTACCGCCATCAACATGAACGAATTTAAATTTTGAGGAGACAAACTGCTCCTCATACGATTTTTTATAATTTTTATGGTAGAAAAACTCCTTTCACATGCCACCTGGCTTAATGATAATGTAAGGAGAAATGTATGAATGTGCAATAGACTTATAGGCACTGCTCAATAGATTAAATCTATGTAAAATTTGGAAACACAAATCGAACAATTTTTACATGGACTACGTATCTCACATGCTTTGAAAGTGTCATTACTTGGTTATCCAACGTCGTTTCTACGGTACCTTCATTATCATTATCTTCTATGTACAATGATCTTATAATCTTCCGATTCTGAATTTTTAAGATTATCCCAATGCAACGTCAAATTTTCCAATTCAATCCGCAAATTTTCGCTGGTGGCTTTTTCATCAAATTTCGTCAAGTGTCTGCTTAACTCTTCGAGTTCACCAGATTTAAGACCATTTTTTCTTATTTCGGGGAAACGCTTTGGATCGAGGCAAGAAAAATCAGCATATAATTGTTTATTTGCAAGAAATCGGCGATCCATGCTCGCAGTAACTGTATCAAAAATAAGGTTATGAACTCCTACTTTATATGAACTTTAATTATCGTTTCGTATTTGAGCATCGATTCTAAGTATGCTTTCGCTTTCACACGCACTTCTGGCTTGAAGTGGACATTTTGTTGTATTGTTGCCAATGTCATGATCAATGTTACATACAAAGACGATTCTGGTTTTGAAAATGACCCAAAAATTTTCTTTAGGGCCGTATCTTTGAACCACCAACGTGTTTCGCCAGTAGTTGAGAGTCTTTTCGTATTGCCGTCCTCTTTAGTTTTTTCCCAAACATCCATGCGTTGATACGATTCGCGAAGGAATACTGCAACGTCATTCAACAAACTAAACAATAATACACTTTCAATAACCGACTTAGTACTATCTCCTAATACTAAATTCAGTACATGTGCGTAGCACCAAACGTGAATTTGACCTGGAGACTCTTTTGATAGCCATGAAGAAAATCCGTTGTATTGGCCTTGCATATTTGTTACCCCATCCGTTGAATTACCGATGCATCTTTTTATGTCTACATTTACAGACTTTAAAACTTTTCCAGTTGACGATTCACTTTCTACGACAGCGAGAAGTCTTTCATGTACACGAGCATCTGTCACGTAGCGTATTATAATTGAGCATTGGTCTTTGCACGTAATATCTTGAGTGATATCTACTTGCAAAGAAAACATACCAGCTGCTCGTACCTCCAGACACATATTCTTACATATAAGTTCACCGACTGCTAGGATAATTTATTAATAGTTGTTTTTGACAAAAACGTTAATAATGATCCTCTTCTTTACCCTCCTTTGGCAAACCATGAAGTGTTTTACTTTTGTCAATGCACTCTTTCAAGTGATCTTTCAGATAGATATCATATTTGCTGAGGAGAACCACGAGCTCAAAAAAGTTTCCGAGGTCTAGTCATGTCCTCGAGACTATATGCTGCTTCCAGTTGGTCACCTCTATAACTTAATCCGCGTTTCCCAATAAACTTCACAATGTCTATTATTCTCTGTAAAATTTCTCTTCTTTTCCGCACTTGTGCTCGATGTAAGGACATTTGATTGACAAAAATTAAACTTTGAACGTTTTTTTATTGGACCTCAAAATGTAAGCTTCCGCACAAGCACGATGCGTTTCAGTTTTTTCGTGTTCCTCTACTCTGATGTAAACATGTCTCTTATCTTGAATTCCTCGTAAAAAAGGGTTAGAGCTGGTATCAGAAGTTGTAGAAAATGCTAGGCAAACTGAACAGAACAAAGCACACTGTTCACTGCTGTAGGTCAGCCACTTGCGATTGGTTCCGTCTTTACGATTTACAGCTTTCTGTAACACAGGATCAATAATGTCTTGCATAGGATGAAATTTGAAAAAAATCCAGCTGATCGTTTTCAGGACGTGTAAAATAGTTAAATGAAGAATTTACATTTTCATCTAGTTCCCTATTGGCGTCATTAGCAGAATAATGAGGGACATGCCCATGCTGTTCATGTTGAAGTTCCACTTCAACTAGAGGTTGTTCGAATTGCTGTTCCTGACTGATTAACTCTTTGTTACATTCAGGAGGTGATTTGACAGTTGCTTCTTCAGTTACCATCTGCATTAGAAGTAGATGAACGAGTAAAAATATTTGTCAACAAACACTCCATCGGCTTTTTCGAAGCGGTCGATGCGGTCTCGTTCGTGCGTGAATTTGCGTGCATACAGCTCGCCTCTCCCCCATCGTACTGGCATGCACTGGCTCCAGCCCGGCCCGCGCCGCTCTGCGCTGCCTCACCGTTCGCGCGTGCGCATGAATGGCAATATGGCGACGATAGGACCACCGCGCCTGCGGCGCGGCAGCCCTATCGTCGACTCCGGCCCATCGGGCATTTGCCCGATCTGCCCGTACGGCCAGTCCGGGCCTGCCCATATATATTAAATAAATATATTACAAGACTAACTAGAGCTGTCAACTACAACGGGCGAACCCGTCCCCTCAGGACGTTTTAACGAAATATATCGTTCTGTCTCCCGTGAGGTGAGCGCAGAAGACTTAGGACAAAACAGTCCACCGTCAAGCTCCGCCACCTGCCCGTCAGAGGCCAACGCCTTACGGCCAGGCACCGGGAAATGTAAACAGCGGGCAGCCTCGCCCCCTGACTACCAGTTTGGAAGGATATCTACGTCTGGAATTAATCTTCAGGATACCTCCTACCTCCTGACTGGTGACGGGATCGAGGTCGCTTGCACAGACCTCTCCCTTATGAAGCGGTGATACGGTGTCAACCGAATCTTTCGCGGACCACGGCATCCTTTGCCTGGCTTAATCGTTTCAAGAGCAGTTGCCATAAGGTTAACAAGACTCCCCCGGCTGTTAGTCGAAGTGCACAATCGATTGGCTAACACCGCACGGTGCGCAAACCGTCCAGCAGTGCCCGATGGTTGACTCCTTGTCGAGACTGCATGGCCCGCAGACCAGCGTCCTACCCTGGCTCTCACTTCTGAGAGTAGGCCGCCGGATGGGTGTTGAGCCGTGAGTGTGACCGACCCTAAACGAATGGGTCCTCGTGGAAAACTCTAACAAGGCCCATTAACTCCCATTTACTAGCCTATAGTACCTATATTGTGACACATCCAAGAGGGGTATATTCGCCAAATGGACAGGAATTCATTTCTTTTGTGTATAACAAGTGTGGCCCCGTACTAAATAAAACCTATCCGAGATTGACTGACATCTTTTCTCCACGAACTTCATGCTTGATCAATTCGAGTAACTCTTTAACATTGACATGTCAACCTTTGACATACGTGATGCATAACGTTCGCCGCCATAGGTCAACTTAACAAATAAAATCGACAATCTAACTGAGGATTACTCTTTCGGAAGCACCCATTATATTGTAACTGCATTTAATAAATCACGTTTATGAACTGTGCAACTTAACAGGATATTGAACAACCGAACGAGCAGCCAAAGAATAATAGAATCCTAGCAAATCGCGGATGACAAATGAATGCATCATACATTTATGTAGTAGGTACTCGTACAATGAACGAGGATAATATCACGATATTTAACAGGCGACCCTGATAAATTCGCTATCCCTCCTTGAATTAATTCTCCTTATAAACAGCCTGCATGAATTATACCTGAATATATATATATATATATATATATATATATATATATATATATATATATATATATATATATATATATATATATATATATATATATATATATATATATATATATATATATATATATATATATATATATATATATATATATATATATATATATATATATATATATATATATATATATATATATATATATATATATATATATATATATATATATATATATATATATATATATATATATATATATATATATATATATATATATATATTATATATATATATATATATACCTATATATATATTTTATTGAAATTTTTTTACACTTTTTTATTGAAAATTTTGTATTTTTATACACTTTAGGGTTTTTGGTTAGTAAAAGGGATAGAGTTGAGTACCTTAGCCGAACGTTTCGGAGCCCGTGGCTCCTTCCTCAGCGGCGAGAAGAATACTGGCATCCGCTGCTGTCACCAACGGCTACCCGCTTTTCTTCTGTGGTACTGGGATAATGGTGATTTGGCGGGATGATAATGTGAATTTAAATTAAAATGGTTTAATTTTGAATGAAAAAAAAAAAAAAAAATTTTTATAATTTTATAAAAAAATATATAAAAAATAGTTGTAGTGCATGTGTGTTAAAAGTGTTTGAACTACATATGTGTGGGGAGGTGAGTGTGTGTGAGTATGTGTGTGTTGGATTGTGTGGGTGTGTGTATGCGATGAATATGCTAATTTCGTTTTGATATGTGTTAATAATGGAACACTCAGTGTTGGACATTTAGTCATATATATATATATATATATATATATATATATATATATATATATATATATATATATATATATATATATATATATATATATATATATATATATATATATATATATATATATATATATATATATATATATATATATATATATATATATATATATATATATATATATATATATATATATATATATATATATATATATATATATATATATATATATATATATATATATATATATATATATATATATATATATATATATATATATATATATATATATATATTTTTAATTGATTTTTTTTAAAATTATTTTTATTTAATTGTAAGGTTAGTAAAGGTTTTACCTTTGCCGGACGTTTCGGAGCCCGTGGCTCCTTCTTCAGCGGCAAGAAGAATACTGCAGTCGAAGCTGTCACCTGCAACTACCCGCATTCCTCTGTGGTGCTGGGAGAGGGGTGTAATGGGCGGGAAATGCATTTTTAAATAAAATATTGGATTTAGAATTAGGTAATGTGGAAATAAATAATGGTAATATGTAGTGTATGAGAATATATAGTGTAATTTGTATCTACACTGTGTGTGTGTGTGTGTGAGAGAGAGTGAGTGAGGGTGTGTTTATGTGTGTGGGTGTGCATGTTTGTGAGGGTGTGTTAGTGAGAGTATGAAAAACAGATAGATATATATGTATATATTAAAAGGGTGTATACTTTAGGATGGAATGTGTCTGTATCGGTATATATTAGTGTTGAATATTCAGGCCTTTGCCTGAATATTCAACACTACAACAAATTATTTTTAAAAGAATAGCATACATTTAAAACAAATTAGTATGATTATACTAAATAATTAGATTTAAAATTAAAGGCTGCTTTCATAATTGAGCTATATGTGAATAATAAGGATTTTTTTAACATATTAATTTATTGGTCAACTTATTTGTTTATTTTATTTATTGATTTATTTATTTACCTATTTATATATTTAATAGTTAGTTATTTGGTTAAATAAATCGCGTATATAAATAGTTTTTAAGGACAAAGAAGCGATTTGAATAAATGAAAGGAACAAAAGATGAAAGTGGAGTCACTATGTTTTAAATACTATCACCCCAGAACAGACACAAAATCTATTCGGGTGATAAAATCTATACGAATGTCATCTATTTGTTTCGTAAAAATATCATATTATGATTTTAACTTCAATGTCAACATTTTTGATAATTTCATAAAATAAAAAAAAAAGTCTTTATCGCCAACACGTAGCGAAGCGAAGTGTAAGCGAGGTTTCAAGTAGCGAAGTGTAATTAAAGTGCCCTATCTCCCTCTCTCTCTCTTGCCCTCTCTCGCTCTCTCGCTTCCTCGCTCCCTTGCTTCCTCCCTCTGTCGCTCTCTCGCCCTCTATAATTGATTAAATCTGTACCTATAGCTCTCAAAAAAAAAGCTTTTATCGCCAACACGTAGCGAAGCGAAGTGTAAGCGAGGTTTCAAGTAACGAAGTGTAATTAAAGTTCCCTATGTCCCTCTCTCCCTCTTGCCCTCTCTCGCTCTCTCGCTCCACCGCTCCCTTGCTCCCTCCCTCTGTCGTTCTCTCGCCCTCTATATTTTATTAACCCTTCAGGCCTCGGCCCCTCAGCCGATTGAAAAGTTGATGTTCCAAAAAATTTTAGTAAAAATTAGTAAAAAAATTGAATTATGACACTGTTTCACCAAAAACATTAATTACTGCCAAACGACTGTACCCATAATTAAAATGATACATATTAACATAATAAAACATAATAAAATAAAACAAATTAAATTAAAATAAAATTAAAACGGGCCCGTCACGCTGAATCGTGTTTTGGCCGATATCGTCCAATCGGGGCTCTAGGGGTTAAATCTGTATAGCTCTCTATAAAGGGCTATATAGTTATATAAAATTGACGGAACGAGAAAGTATGAGAAAATTGAGTTGAGGGAAAATGTTGAGAACGACTGCACTACAGCGCGGGTGGAAAATTTCAAGCAAAATAGGTCGCGCAAACTCTTCCACCGACATCGACACCAATAATGAAAATGTCATAAAAATGGTCAATTGCAGAACATTTAAGATCGACAATTCACGACGCGGACGATTATCTCGAGATAGGGAGCAAATCAGAAAGCGTTCCGATGAAATGGCGCAACTCATTATAGCGCACTTAACATGCATGCAAGTGCCGAAGTGAGTCCTCGCAATTTCGATGCCGCGCACGTTTCCCATCTCGCAGAATCAGATGTCATCTCTCGATTTACCTGTCAGACACAAATGTGGGTCGAAATATGCTTTTAAGGCGACCTTTACGTCATCGTCAGTGTGAGAATGATAGTCAAGGCTTTATTCGACGTCATATTGAGTTTCGGCTTTGGATTAAAACATCATTAAGGTTGCCATTGAAGTTATGTACAGTACGTGTAGGGCTAGCATTAGCTTCATCGGCCTTTTGGTGCTTCAGTCATTTATACATATGTGTATATGTATGTATATATATATATGTATGTATATATATATATATATATATATATATATATATATATATATATATATATATATATATATATATATATATATATATATATATATATATATATATATATATTTTGATATTTTAAGTGTGTAAATTTTTTTAAATTATTTTCAATAATATATAAAATTAGATTCATGAAAAGTTACTTATCTGGGGTCCTGGTGGACCAGAAACATTTAAACGATAGTTAATGTCCTCTTTAAATACTTAGGGCAGCGGCACCTGTTTCCGCAATTGATAACCTATGATGTTCTTAGTTATTGCAGCCGAATTACTGTATGCCCTTGGATGTAATACGTATAGGAGGATGGTTTCTGTAACAGAAATGGATGTTAGTAACTTATTTTAGAAGAAATTATATGATTGAGAATATTTCGACACTAGTCGTATTCATCTCTATGACATTTCTGATAGAACAATTTTTTCAAAATTTAAATTTAAAAAAAACTGAACATAGAGAAATGGGTTAATAATATTTTGCAATATCGTTATAAATGCACTATAACCGACCTTGAAAAACATTATTATTAATGATTTTTAAATGAAAAATATTAATAAGCTTTTAATGAATATGTCTGAACAAATATAATTACTGTATTAATTTTGCCTATTCAGACCGGGACCCTTGCAAGCGCCTAAAATATTTATAAAAGCCAACTCCCAAGATTTAACGTCTCTTTCTTTAGCGTTATCGCCAAGGCACTTAATAATTTTTACTTTAAAACAATTATCAAAAGTTAAATTGTGTGCCTTAGCATGCAATGCTATTGGAAGTTGACTTTCATTGCCTACGCTGGCCCTGTGATTATTTAACCTAATGCTAAGAGGTGTAGTTGTTTCCCCAATATAAAATGCATTGCAGGTCTGGCAAAGTAATTGATATACAATATTTTTTGAAATGCAACTACTATTAAAAGGAACTCTGTAACTGTTGGGAGTGTTAGGACTAGTAAAATAAATGCTTCGATCTAATAAAGGACATGTTTTACAACGTGATCGACCGCAAGGCTGTAGGCCCAAATTTTTGTTAGTACTAAGATAATTTCGATTATTTTTATTAAGTATTGATTTTAAATTAGGAGGTTTTCGAAATGATAAAATTGGTGGTATATCTAATAAACCTTTGGTTGATGGGTCGTTAGCTATAATAGGGAATAAATCTGCTAAAATTGGTCGCAGTTTCTCAGTGCCAGGAAAATAAGTAGTACTTAGAAAGATTTTATTTTGATTTAAATTTGACACCAATTTAGGTTTAGGTGAAAATTTTGTTTCGGAATTTATTATATTTTTATCTAACAAAGAGGCAGGATAATTTCTTTCTATTAGTGATTTTTTAAGATTAGAAAGGTACTTATCTAGATTTTCTTTATTATTAATTAAACGGTGACCGCGAATGGACATTGAATATGGAATTGACTTTTTGGTATGAAACGGATGACAGCTATCGAAATGTAGGTATTGCTCTTTGTTTGTAGGTTTTATATGAATTGCAGTTTTAATGGTGCCTTCGGATAGAGTTAGATCAACGTCTAAGAATGTAATTTGATTTTCTGATATAGTATATGTAAAATCTAAGGGTCCGAAATTATTTAAATCTGTAAGGAAGTCAGTGAGTGTGTCATGTCCATGTGGCCAAAACAATATAATATCATCAATAAACCTATACCACATTAGTGGTTGTAAATTTTGAGTAAGAAGAAATTTATTTTCTAATAACCCCATGAAAAGATTCGCATAAGAAGGAGCCATTCTTGTTCCCATTGCTGTACCTTTAATTTGGAGATAAAATTCATCCTCAAAAGAAAAAGCATTCTTAGTGAGGACGAATTCAGCCAACTTACAAAGAAAATTTGTAGAAGGAATTTGGGGGCTGGGCCTTTGATTAAGGTAATGGGAAATCGCTTCTAAGCCTAAATCATGGGGAATATTAGTATAAAGAGAGACAGCGTCAATTGTAACAAGTAATAAGTTGTCAGTCTTAGGAATTGTGGTATTTTTTAGAATCTCGATGAAATGGTAACTATCTTTAATGTGTGACTTTAGATTTTTTACAAATGGCTGTAGAAAGTAATCGACAAAAGCTGAAATTCTTTCTGTGGGTGAGTTAAAACTAGCTACTATCGGTCTTCCTGGATTATTAGGTTTATGAATTTTTGGCAATAAGTAAAAATTTGGTGTTCTGATAGGGTTAGGAATTAAAGTGTTAACATCTTCATCTGATAATTTTTCAATGGTTTTTTGTTGTTCAATATATTTTTTTATTGTATTAGCAAAATTTTGATTCGGATCACTATATAATTTTTTATAGGAAGTTTCGTCTCTGAGTTGCCTCAAACCTTCAGCTACATAGTCTGTTTTATTAAGGATGACTGTAGTTGAACCTTTATCAGCTGGCAAAATGATGATATTGGTATCTTTGCTTAGATTGTTAAGAGCTGAAAGTTCATCAGATGTTAAGTTAGGTGTAGGTTTGAGGCTGTTTAAAAATGTTGGTTGTGTAACTTTGTTCATTAAAACTGTAATAAATATTTCTACAGGATGATTTTTTGGAAGAGAGGGTGGCTCTTTATTAGAATATTGTCGAAATTTTGCCAGTGCGTCATGTAATTTACTATTATTACCATTTTTGTCCCTTGAATGCCAAAACTCACGCCATCTCAAATTACGACAAAATTTTGCTATATCATTTCCAAAACTGAAATGGTCAACTTTGGGAGTTGGTGTGAAATTTAGCCCTTTAGATAAAACTGAATATTCATTATGGTTTATAATTTTTGAGGACAAGTTTTTTACGACAAGTCTATCGGTATTTATAGGAACCTGTGCAGCATTAGAATTTGTAACTGATGATATCAAATTTTCAATAATTGGGATTTCTAAAGGAACTTGTGTAGGTTCGGGATGCATATCTGCATGAGAATAATTGTTTATAAAATGACGATTAGCTGAGAATTTGTTTTGTGATGAATATAAGGGAATGTTTTCGTTATTGTTATAATTTGAAACAGGATTTGAATTATATCTTGTATAATTTTGTTGTGTAGAGTTGTTGATTTTGTGAAAAATTTGTAAATTATGAAACTTATTTTCGTGTTTTAGCCTAATATTGTTTAAATCAATTACAGAACTGCTAACTATTTCACTAGCATATATATAATGCATTGGAGAATACATTTCTATCAAATCAACATAATATATAAGAGACCTTAAATGTTTATCTACCAAAACTTTGTATTCATTGTGTAAAACAAATGTAATCTCCATTGCATAATTAAACCTTAAAGTGTGGAAATTATATTGGATTTCTGGACTTATAGCTGAGAAAGGAAATTTAGGTATTAACCCTTTGGGACATATATGATTATTTAGACATTTTGACAGATATTCTACATGTCCTGTAAATTGTGATGCTTTACGAGAATGATAATTAACCTGATTTAACCAATAATTATATTCGTTCATAGTGATACATGTGATAGCAAAATAAGTAAGTAAAAAGTGTAAAATTGTTTATATTTTGATATTTTAAGTGTGTAAATTTTTTTAAATTATTTTCAATAATATATAAAATTAGATTCATGAAAAGTTACTTATCTGGGGTCCTGGTGGACCAGAAACATTTAAACGATAGTTAATGTCCTCTTTAAATACTTAGGGCAGCGGCACCTGTTTCCGCAATTGATAACCTATGATGTTCTTAGTTATTGCGCGCGTTGAAGTCTCCTATCACCATTGAATATTGCTTGTTCGAGGCATGAATGGCATTTGATATGTCGTCGTACATAACCTACACTTCTTCGTCTGAACGTTTCCGATATGGGACGTGGGGCGTAGGGCATAACATTAAACGTCTAATTATATTTGAAAATATCGAAGTAGCAGCATGACCATGGAATTATAATTAATATAAAATATCTATCAATGAACGACTTATAGAATAAAATTAATATTAGATGCATATTATAGAAAAATAAATAAAGAAATAAATTATATATAATTTATTACACTATTTGACAATAGAAATATTAGGAAATCTATTTTAAAACAAAAATTTCATATATCAACATTTTCAGCTGATAAAGGTTCAACTACAGTCATCCTTAATAAAACAGACTATGTAGCTGAAGGTTTGAGGCAACTCAGAGACGAAACTTCCTATAAAAAATTATATAGTGATCCGAATCAAAATTTTGCTAATACAATAAAAAAATATATTGAACAACAAAAAACCATTGAAAAATTATCAGATGAAGATGTTAACACTTTAATTCCTAACCCTATCAGAACACCAAATTTTTACTTATTGCCAAAAATTCATAAACCTAATAATCCAGGAAGACCGATAGTAGCTAGTTTTAACTCACCCACAGAAAGAATTTCAGCTTTTGTCGATTACTTTCTACAGCCATTTGTAAAAAATCTAAAGTCACACATTAAAGATAGTTACCATTTCATCGAGATTCTAAAAAATACCACAATTCCTAAGACTGACAACTTATTACTTGTTACAATTGACGCTGTCTCTCTTTATACTAATATTCCCCATGATTTAGGCTTAGAAGCGATTTCCCATTACCTTAATCAAAGGCCCAGCCCCCAAATTCCTTCTACAAATTTTCTTTGTAAGTTGGCTGAATTCGTCCTCACTAAGAATGCTTTTTCTTTTGAGGATGAATTTTATCTCCAAATTAAAGGTACAGCAATGGGAACAAGAATGGCTCCTTCTTATGCGAATCTTTTCATGGGGTTATTAGAAAATAAATTTCTTCTTACTCAAAATTTACAACCACTAATGTGGTATAGGTTTATTGATGATATTATATTGTTTTGGCCACATGGACATGACACACTCACTGACTTCCTTACAGATTTAAATAATTTCGGACCCTTAGATTTTACATATACTATATCAGAAAATCAAATTACATTCTTAGACGTTGATCTAACTCTATCCGAAGGCACCATTAAAACTGCAATTCATATAAAACCTACAAACAAAGAGCAATACCTACATTTCGATAGCTGTCATCCGTTTCATACCAAAAAGTCAATTCCATATTCAATGTCCATTCGCGGTCACCGTTTAATTAATAATAAAGAAAATCTAGATAAGTACCTTTCTAATCTTAAAAAATCACTAATAGAAAGAAATTATCCTGCCTCTTTGTTAGATAAAAATATAATAAATTCCGAAACAAAATTTTCACCTAAACCTAAATTGGTGTCAAATTTAAATCAAAATAAAATCTTTCTAAGTACTACTTATTTTCCTGGCACTGAGAAACTGCGACCAATTTTAGCAGATTTATTCCCTATTATAGCTAACGACCCATCAACCAAAGGTTTATTAGATATACCACCAATTTTATCATTTCGAAAACCTCCTAATTTAAAATCAATACTTAATAAAAATAATCGAAATTATCTTAGTACTAACAAAAATTTGGGCCTACAGCCTTGCGGTCGATCACGTTGTAAAACATGTCCTTTATTAGATCGAAGCATTTATTTTACTAGTCCTAACACTCCCAACAGTTACAGAGTTCCTTTTAATAGTAGTTGCATTTCAAAAAATATTGTATATCAATTACTTTGCCAGACCTGCAATGCATTTTATATTGGGGAAACAACTACACCTCTTAGCATTAGGTTAAATAATCACAGGGCCAGCGTAGGCAATGAAAGTCAACTTCCAATAGCATTGCATGCTAAGGCACACAATTTAACTTTTGATAATTGTTTTAAAGTAAAAATTATTAAGTGCCTTGGCGATAACGCTAAAGAAAGAGACGTTAAATCTTGGGAGTTGGCTTTTATAAATATTTTAGGCGCTTGCAAGGGTCCCGGTCTGAATAGGCAAAATTAATACAGTAATTATATTTGTTCAGACATATTCATTAAAAGCTTATTAATATTTTTCATTTAAAAATCATTAATAATAATGTTTTTCAAGGTCGGTTATAGTGCATTTATAACGATATTGCAAAATATT
Source organism: Micropterix aruncella (assembly GCA_944548615.1). Classification (NCBI taxonomy): domain Eukaryota; kingdom Metazoa; phylum Arthropoda; class Insecta; order Lepidoptera; family Micropterigidae; genus Micropterix; species Micropterix aruncella. The sequence goes on along the minus strand of OX155966.1, from coordinate 25,439,197 downwards.
ATTAACCCATTTCTCTATGTTCAGTTTTTTTTAAATTTAAATTTTGAAAAAATTGTTCTATCAGAAATGTCATAGAGATGAATACGACTAGTGTCGAAATATTCTCAATCATATAATTTCTTCTAAAATAAGTTACTAACATCCATTTCTGTTACAGAAACCATCCTCCTATACGTATTACATCCAAGGGCATACAGTAATTCGGCTGCAATAACTAAGAACATCATAGGTTATCAATTGCGGAAACAGGTGCCGCTGCCCTAAGTATTTAAAGAGGACATTAACTATCGTTTAAATGTTTCTGGTCCACCAGGACCCCAGATAAGTAACTTTTCATGAATCTAATTTTATATATTATTGAAAATATATATATATATATATATATATATATATATATATATATATATATATATATATATATATATATATATATATATATATATATATATATATATATATATATATATATATATATATATATATATATATATATATATATATTTCTGCATAACTTTACTATATAATATGATATACGATATTAAACAAAATGTACTATATTGTAATATAATGCAAAAGAATAATAATATAATATATTTAGATCGTTATATTTATATATTTGTGTATGTATGTATATGCATGTGTGTATGTGTATATGTATATGAGTACCGACGTCAGTTAGGCTTTTCCACCTAAGTCAAAAAATAAGTCGTATGCCCAGATACAGGCTATATTTGGCCTAGTTGGGTATGCGCTGAGCATGGTCATGTGAATGTGGGCCGTTGTTTCTTCGCACCATTACTTGTGATGACCTTTTTTATGTGTTTAATAATTATGTTTGATACAAATAAATAAATAAATAAATAAATAAAATAAATAGGTAGGTACAGGTTTTTACCGAACGGGCTTTTTTGGTGGGTACAACGAGGTAAGCAACTTTTGATATAAAATTTTGAATAAAACCAAAAAATAAAATAAAAATGATATATATTTTGTCTTAAAATAAGTGTGAAAAGCTGTGATCACGTAGCTTTATCTAGCGGTAAGTAAAATGTCGCTAATATTGTTTATTTACGCTATATTACCTATCGCTACATGGCGCAGCGCGCTCAAACGCTTCTCAGACCTTTATTTACCAGTCAACTTCTTCAAGTTTTTCGAATAAAAAAGAATATATTTTTTTTATCCAAAAAAAAAATGTTTGTTTTCATTTTTTTTTTAATCAAAAGTTGCTTACTACATTTTACTCATTCACCCATTAAAAATATGCCCGTGCAGTTAAAACACTCCGTATGTAGGTATGTGAATGTATGGACTAATTAAAGAATCCCTATTCCCTATGCCAAACGCCATCATCTTAATGTCATGCGCTAAATATATTGTTGGAAATAATCCATGTGAGAATTTAGTCCAATCGGGAAGCTTAGTTTGGATTTAACAATGTACGAATTTGAAGCGTTCAGTGCATGATATGGGTTCGGTTTTCATTTTTCGTTGGCGTAAAATTAACAGAATTGCATATTCATTTCTGTCGATCGAATGCTATAATAAGACACACACTTATATACATATGTTACACGCACACATACATATAAACACTTCATAGTAGTGTTGGTTGTGAGAGTTTGTCGTATGGTAATAAACCTGGCTATTGCAAAATTTCCCGAAAAATATTAGAAACAAACAAACATGAACGAAGATATCATGCCTGCTTCATCGACTACGAAAAGGCCTTCGATAACTTCAACATAGTAAGCTTGTAATGATTCTGTAAAAGATTGGATAGCTGAGATATACGCATAGTAGCAAATCTTTCGTAACCAGACAGCCGCCGAACAAAAAAGAAGATGCCTTAACTGAGAAAGTAGGTTTACGAATAAGAGTCAGCCAAGGCTGGGAAAGTTTCAGGATATTTTTATTAAAAGGCGAATGTAAATGAAATGAAATGAAATGAAAATGAAAATGAAATGAAATGAAATGAAATTAAATGAAATGAAAATGTCGAAATAACGAATGTCTTCTGTTAGGAAATTTAACAGTATTGAATTTTATGAAATCGAAGACTATCGCGGTTGTTTGACATTATAAATAGGATAGAAAACGAATTTACCGCGTGAAATTTGTAGGACCCGACGTTTCGGTGACGTTGCAGCCGCCGTTGCAACGGCGGCTGCAACGTCACCGAAACGTCGGATCCTACAAATTTCAGGCGGTAAATTCGTTTTCTATCCTATTTATAAAGTATTGAATTTACTAATTTTTCACAATTATTATTATTATTGCATTTATATTTCGGCTTTTTACATTACTAAATCCAAGCATTTTGATAATTATAATATTAAAATTGTATTATGATTTATTTCCTGACTGTCAAAAGGAGGGTTATATTTTTACTGGATATGTATGTATGTATTTACATGCCAATTTGGCTATACTACCGGGTTTCAACTTTCAAATAAGAGAATGAAATGATTATGATTGAATAAATTATGTTTATTTTAATTGTTCAAAACTTCCCCATACTATATTAGATGTAATGTTATTATTTGGTACCAAAATATATTATCTTTCAGGAGTTCCAACCCGAGATACGGTCGCGGTTCCATATACCTATGTCGTATTATCTCTTTAACCATTTATGCAGTAAATAGGAAATTATATCCAGTAAAAGGGAAAAGTCTTTTGTTTTAAACACTTGAGACGATAAATTTACTTATTTTGATAAGAATTCATATTACAAAAGTTAAATAATAATTTTACTTATTTTGATAAGAATTCATAATTGTTGATAATATGACCAATAAACATGACCTAACGATTTAAATTATTTTTTTAATATAAAAAAATGCTACTTTTTGTGACTTAAATATAAAAGTTAGACATATGCTGTCGCATTAGTTAGACAGAGTTAGACATTATTTTGTAGGCATTATCAAGCTCTACAACTTTTCTCTAGAAATAAATCATATAACGAATAAAGAATATAAATATACAAATCATATGTAAAGAATATAAATCATATATCTCTAGAACTAAATCATAATTAGATATCATATATCGTTAAGGCAGCGTTCGTAAGAAACGTTTTCATTCGACCGTTTTTTCTCGGACTTACTTTGCAAATCCGACTACCACGAAAAAGTCTTTTCGTTTTTTGGATTAATATATAGCCTATTACATTAAGAAATAACGTGGCTTTATATTGGTAAAAGAATTTTCAAAATCGGTTCAGTAGATCCAGAGATTACTACAACCTCACAAACTTTACCTCTTTATAATATTAGTATAGATTTTTTGATTTTATATTTGGACTATTTGTAATTTCATTTGTACCTGAAAAATGCGACGAATCATTCAGTTGGTCAGCTCTATTCGAGTGAATTGTGTACGTTCCATAAAAAAAATACTACGCATTCAGTTCAAAAGTTAAGTAATAATATTATGATAGAGAGTGCAGGAGACTCCATGAGTTCTTGTTGCTTCGTATACAATGAGAGATTGGTCAGAAGGTGGTGTGGAAATCCTGTTTGCGTGTTGTTACAAAAAAACCGGGAATATGAATGTTTATTGAAGGAAGTGTGTGAGATTTCAGTGCATCGTGCGTGTCAAAAAAGATATACCAACCCCAAATTGATCAAAGCAGCTGTGCAATGTGGGGAAAAGGAAGAGAAATTAGCGAGACCTACGAGAAGCTCAACTGAACAGTTGAAGTTAAGAGATAACTATTTTTTATGTGTGGAACGAATAGCACTTCAATTCTATGAAGCACAGAAAAAAAACAAGCCTGAAAAAAGAAATAATGTGATTTCAGTTGAGAGCTTGCACCTAGGATCAACCATATTGAAAGCAGCTGAGAAAAAAGGCGATGAATGGGCACTCAAATAATAGAACGCATTTAGGTAATTTAGCACTCAAATTATTTTAAAAAGATTTTTGATATAAATTTAAATTGTTTTACAACTTTCAAAAATTGTCAATGGGCCTTTTAGAGCGCTCTCACGTTTTAATTAATTGTATTTAGTTTAGGGCCTAAAAAAATGGCTAAGCGTTCTTTCGAGAACTTTTTGAGCCTTGAATTTTGATTATTGAAATAATTAGCATGCTTAATTTGTTTATGGTCCAATTGATTTACATTGACCATAGGCAGTTTCAACATGCTATTTTTTTAAAAATCAAATCCTTTATTCAAAGAATTGAGATTTGATCTGACTATACCTTTCCAGCCAATCTGTCCATAGAAATGTGATTAGGGTTTGTTTAAGTGCTTAATAGAGAATCCTATTAATGATGCGTTAATTTAACTGAAATGGGCTTATTAACTTCCAGGCAGCTTTGATAGCTAATTCTCCCGATGTAAGCAATGATGCAAATGAGTCATATGAAAACTTTTTAAGGTGGTATCTAACATCCCTTGATGCGACGATTCCCCTAAAAAAAATTAAAAAAACATTAACGACTGGGCGACTCCAGGTATTACGGTTTCTAGATCACGGATGTTTGAATTACATCAACTAAAAAAAGGAAAATGTGACGCCGAATTTTTAAAACATATACAGACCTATAAGAAGACATATAAAAAAGTTGTCTGGAAGGCAAAACAATTATTTCTAAAATCCTCCATTGAACGGTCGGAAAATAAAATCAAAGCTGTCTGGAATATTATAAGCAAAGAGTGTCGTAGGAGTTCGTCTACAGAAAATGTGATTAGGTTAAGTTCAAACAGCCAAACAATATCTGACGCTAGTGCAGTTGGAGAGCTCTTTAACGACCAATTCAACATTCCAAAAGTTGACAATATTAGCTTATTTGAGACGACCCAAACTTCTTCTGACCTTCTATCAAGCTATTGCAATAGAAATAAGGCGACTTTAAAATTTATGTATACGACGCCACAAGAAATTATAAAAATAGGTAATTCTATCAAAATCAAGGACTCTACCGACCTCTGTACTATTTCGACAAGATTAATGAAGAGCAGTATTGTCCCGGTGGCCGAACATCTGTCTTCTTTATTCAATAAATGTACTGGCTCTGGAATTTTCCCAACTAAAATGAAGATGGCAAAAGTGCCGGCCAATATCACAACTACCGGCCAATATCACTTTTGCCATCTTTTAGCAAGATATTTGAAAAATTAATTCTTCAGAGGCTAAGTACCTTTTTTGCCGAACACAACATCATTACGCCAACGCAATTTGGGTTCCGCAAGTCACTATCCACCATAGATGCAATTGCATGTCTGATGGAAAAACTATTGTCTAGCATCGATAAGTCGAATAAAACTTGTGGCATTTTTTTGTCACCTATCCAAGGCCTTTGATTGCGTCGATCACCTTATTTTGCTTCAGAAGCTCGAGCACCACGGCATTAGAGATACAGTTCTAAGCCTAATACAATCCTACCTACAAGGACGGACGCAAGTCACTAAAGTCCAAAACAGCTTGAGCGATCACCAAAAAATTACTAAAGGGGTACCGCAAGGTTCCATTCTGGGACCATTTCTTTTTCTTGTATACATCAATGATATACCAGATTGCGTGTTATCTGATAACGATGAAATTGTACTGTACGCAGATGATACCTCACTAATTTTCATCGATGCAAATCATGAACAACTAATTAAGCGAATTGACGTAACCATGGAAAAACTTGGTACTTGGTTCCAATTAAATCAATTGTCTCTTAATGCATCTAAATAAAACTCCATCAATTTCTCTCTTCGGCCGTCCCAAAATAATATCTTCAGTCATCATCATCATCATCATCATCATTTATTCATTCCATAAAAGCATTTCACAATACTGAGGAACATGTCAAATTTTACAATCATAATTTACTGGATGATAAAACCGCTTTGATTAATTAAAAGGAAAAAAAAATAATTGTAATCAGAGGTGATTACTTAAAAATAGTCAAATTTACAAAATAATCAATAATCAAACAAATAATAATCAATACCATAAAAAAAAAAAAATAAAAAAAAAAACTGAAACATGCGTAATTAAAAACAATGTCAATAAAATCTAAAACTTAGTTCGAAAGTATAGTCATAATATGGTTATTTATAATCAAGCAATTGTGGACGCAATATCATAAAAGTCGTCCAGTTTGTAAAGGGCATGTTTGACTAACTGATTTTTCAAGCAGATTTTATATGCTGCCATCTCAAGTCTTTTCGTCGATGATGGCAAAGCATTGAACAATTTAAAACTAATATATAAAAATGTTTTTTGATATTTAGTCAAGCGTACTTTAGGCAATAACACATTGTTTTTATGTCGCGTATTATGGCTATGCCGAGTGGAGTGAAGCTCGCAATTTAAAACATTCTCTTTGGCGTATAAAAGGCACTGATATATGTACATGGACGACATGGTAAGGATACCAGCTTTAATAAAAAAAGGGGCGCAATGTGTTTCTCTGCTTACACCAAAAATTGTCCTAACGGCTTGCTTTTGTAGCACAAAAACGCGATGGGTATCGGTTGCATTACCCCATAGTAGTATCGCATAAGACATCTTTGAATGGAAGCAGGAGTGATACACACTGATCGCTGCACGTTCGCCAGCCAGAAATTTCACCTTTCTTATAGCATAGACTGCCGATGACAAAGTTGCACACAAATTATTGATATGTTGATTCCAGTTTAAATTTTCATCTAAAGTGATCCCTAAGAATTTAGTATTTCTGACAATATTTATATTTTCTGATTCCATTTTAATCGTTATATTTTTGTCATTCTTTTTAGTAGTTGAAAATTTCATCGCTACCGTTTTTGATGGGTTTATGAAAAGTTGATTTTTTTCAAACCAAGTGTTAGCCACAAGAAGCTGCTCGTTTATCAGCTTTTCCAAGACCTGGGTGTTTTTATTTTCAAAAAAGAAGCTGGTGTCATCGGCGTATAGAAGCGTCTTTACTGGCGGCGTAATTGTCCTATCGATATCATTAATAAAAATAATAAATAGTAGTGGTCCAAGTATAGAGCCCTGAGGTACCCCGCGTGCAATTAATTTTGGCAATGACTTAGCATTAGTATTAGCTATGGTGATAAAGTATTAGTAAATGTTGATCACACGAAATTTCTAGGCATTCATATTGATAGCAATCTGCAATGGTCGACTCACCTAGAAGAACTGAGCAAAAAATTAAGTAGCGCCACATTTGCCATAAAAAAAATCAAATTGTTATGTGGCTTTGAAGCTTCCAAATCTGTCTACTTTGCCTATTTCCATTCCCTGTTAAGTTATGGCTTCATGTTCTGGGGAATGGCGGCAAATGTTATAAGGATCTTTCGCCTACAAAAACGCGCGATTAGAAATCTGTTCTCAATATCTTCGCTAACATCTTGCTAGCAGTACTTCATCGAATCTGGTATCATGACTTTGTACGCCGCGTATATACATATACCAAAACATTATGTATATGAGAAAAAATATCGAGACTAAATCAACTAACTCAAATATTTATTCGCATAATACGCGAAATAAAGAGGACTTGCGTCATTTTAAGGTGCGTTTGAGTAAGGTTCGGAATAGCTTTCTCTGCCAATCTTACTTATTCTACAACAAACTTCCATTACACATCAGGGGCCTTGGGGAGGTTCACTTTAAGAAAAAAGTACAGGGTATTTTGACTAAAAACCCCATTTATTGCATTGAGGATTTCGACAACATCAATTTTTCGCAGCTCTATTGACCCACTTGACTATTATTATTCCTTATCTTTCTATTATTGACTATTTTACAATTACGTTTTTTTTTTCTTCATCAAACTATTGGCTATTGACAATAATTATTATTACTGATTTGTTTGTATTTGTACTTTTTCTTTAAAATATCTTCCCGTATGATAATTTATGAAATTATCCAATATTTATTTGATTATTTAGTACTTAGGATTATATAGAAAATTAGATAGAAAATTTTACGAAAAAACTTAAGAATTTTGATTGAAAATATTAGAAAATGTTGTTTCCTCTACATATATAACCTAGAAAATCTGCGCTTGGATGTTCAACGTTCATACCTTGCAATACTGACGTTCATATCTTATACCTGAATAGGTATTTATTTAAATATTATACTTGTTATTTTTATTACTTTTGACTTAACCAAGTGTAGGAACTCCTATCAACTGGTTTGAAATAAATAAATAAAATAAATAAAAAATAATATCTCTTTTTGCAATGTTAACCCAATTTCTTCCTTTATTTATTTTTATAAAAATAACTAATTTGGATTTTGAGCCAATGCAATGATTATATGATTGTATTTTGTATTGATAGCTATTAATTATAGTAATATAATTGAAGTACTAACTTTTAGTAGTAGTGGTAATATAATTGCTGTACAATTTTGATAGTAATATCTCGTGACAGATGAGTCTTGCCCTCTCGACAGGAATTAACAAATGCCATTAGTACCACCTCAACGCAGGTTAATTCTTAGTGAGGTGGTCAACCTTTAAATGTCAAAGGGATGAATCCCATTTCCGAGCTAGGTTTGTAATATGTAAAGTTGTTGAACATGTGTTGTTTTAGTATATGGATGTTTAGTACATTCTATATTAAATTTATGGATAATATATTATTTTTTTAAAAATAAAATTGATATCCCTTAGCAATGAATGTTTTAGAAATTTTTCGACGCTTTCATGATGATATTCCGCATATGTTATTTCATACAATGGAATAACAATATCAACAAAATGTCGCCCTTGAAGTTTCATTTTCAATGCAGATCAGTAGGCAGTTAATTATTGTCCATGATTTATCTTACGATGACATGTTACTTAGCAAAAAAGAAAAATGGAAAAATAAAAAGCCGCGTATGTGATAACATAATGAAGGCTCATCATTGGGCTTTGGACTCATTTAATATTTGACCTCACACGTCACTCACACTGTTTGTGTTGCGAGATGATCGCGGATATGGAAGACCCTTACTCAAATCTGTGAAATAATGACTGATGATATAATCCTACGCATTGAGAGCTCGTTTATATTGATTAGGCGGATGTTAATGCCCGTTTTTATGCCACTAAAATCACCCATTAATTGAAACTGCCCGGCGCCTTAACTATACAGGATGATCTAATGCAGAGCGGGTCATTAAGGCAGTAAGGTGGAGAGGGTGGTCGCCTCGGGCTCCTCCCCCCGAGGGCCTTAGAGGTGCCCTCTCGATCTACGAATATGAGCACTGAAATGCATAGAAAGGCACAATTTCGGCAATTTGTTCTTTCCAAGCATCATCTATCTACAATAATAATAAACTTGCAATAAAATACAACAAGAACAATAATTAAAAAAATATATACGTCCGCCCGGTGCTAAAAGTGAACTTTTGTATTTACTAATATTACAAAAAAAAATGTTCGCACGGAAAAGCACTGTTTTAGGGAATAAAGTTCTTCATTGAAACAAAGCTCAATTTACGGATGTTCCGTTACGGCTCTGTTGACGCGTGTTGCCTCTATAAACATCCTGTGCTTAAAGAAGATGTGAGAGTGGCCACCCTTCACTAGACTCCAATTGATTGTGAGCGAAGGGTGGTTCTCACCAAGAAGTTTTCTCCGTTACTGAAAGTCGTCGTAGTTAAAGTTGAGGTATTTAATCAGAAGGTATGTAGTAGGTTGCCGGTTTGTAACGCCTTGTTTGATATTTCGCCGGTGTGTAGGTAGTGTGGGCGCGAGGTGAAGTCGTGGTTGTGTGTCCGAAGTTTGAAGCTCCGCGATAGATTCGAAGGTAATGATGATCGCGTATACTATGCGTAGTTTGGTTGACTCGAAGGCAGTGAAGAGCGCAAGTACTTGCAGATGAGCGGTTACTGTCCGCCAGGGAATGATAAAATATGTGTCGAATGTACTGCTTTTTATATGGTATGTAGTGATGCAATAGTTATGAGTGGGGTGAGAAATAAGTGTGTCAATTCGTATCGATCAGAAGAAATGACATTAGTCATCGTTTGACTGTGCATAAAATGCCGAATTTAGTTGGAAATCAATTGCAGCTGCCTCGTGTATATTCGAGCGTGTTTGCGATTTCGATTCTATAGAAATTACTTTTTTGTCGTGGGTATGTTGGACCGAGTCTCCAACAAAGATTTCTATAAACATGATGTCTATAATCTACTCAGTCAGACCTTTTATTTGGTAATGAACACGATGTATTTATCTTAATTTATTGATATTTGGACGTTTGGACAATTATTTATTTGACATTTGTTGCACCTATCAAACCTGAAATGACATAATGATGCTAACGATACCACACACTTATAAATCGGTTCAACCGTTTAGAAGTTATGGTGGAATAAAGAAACGGAAAATATTCGTTACTGGCCCTACAGGTTTAACTTCTGGCGGCCGCGAAGAAGAACGAAATAAAAATAAACTGTCAAATGATGACGGTCATAATACAAACAAACAACGCTGCTTTCTCCTGATATGAAAGCATGGGGTCATCGCACGTATCCTATGCCACTTGGGATGACGTAGCGATTCTAACATTACCACATACTTTTAAATCGGTTAAAAGTTATGGTGGAATAAAGAAACGGAAAACATACATGAACCCTAAAAACACAACACTCCTTTCTTGTGGGTAGTCGAAAAAAAGGCGAGCTTGTCACATGGAAATATCTTGCAACTAACCTAGTCACAGTGCAGTGGTACGCGTTGTGGAAATAAACATTACTAACCAATTAAGCTTGTCTGCATGAAATACAAACTACTATGCCCGGGGAGTGGAAATTGAGAGGGAAAGGTGAAAGAAAGGGAAGAACTGGGTACGTCTTAGAAAAGTAGTACTTTTTGAGGTGAGTTTCTAATGAATATGAAAAGGAGATGATTCTAATAAAGGCGGATTTCGTATATTTGCTGGGAGATCGTTCCAGAGCCTTGCAGCAGACACAGAGAGAGTAGAGAAGCAGTCAGTTATATGAAAAGGAAAAGCAATATCATTCATATACATAATTATTATGAAAAATAATATAATTTTTCCTCCTGAGATACCTCTATAACTACCTATAAACGTACACACATCGGTAAAAGTATAAATAACAAAACCTTGCATAATTAACATTCTTATCTTTACTAATATTATAAAGAGGTAAAGTTTGTGACGTTGTAGGAAGTAATCTCTGGATCTACTGAACCAATTTTAAAAATTCTTTTATATAGAAAGCCACGTTATTTGTGAGTGTTATAGGCTATAAATTAAACCGAAAAATGAAAAGACTTTTTCGTACTAGTGGGATTTGCAAAGTAAGTCGGAGAAAAAACGGTCGAATGAAAACGTTTCTTACGAACGTTATATAAAAGTTGTATATGTGCTTTTATAAACGAAATATAAAAGTTGTATATGTGCTTTTGCCGACTTTTTTTGAGATCTCTTTTTTAAATCTCTTTTTGTACTATTTTGTATTCACATATATTAAACCGTTTCGTCGGCGCACGTTGATAAACAACTCACCAGCTCATTTTTCTCCGATTTGATTGACAAATATCGTGATTTTGTATTGAAAACTTATATTAATCACAATAAAATGTAGCCTATAGCACTTGTCGATAATGGAGCTTTCCAGTAGTGAAAGTATTTTTGAAATCGAATAAGTAGTTTTGGAGATTACCCTTTCATACAAACTTACAAACTTACAAACATTACTTCTTTTCTTTATAATATTAGTATAGATGACATATCCAACTGTATTTGCAATTTTAGATAAGTAAATGACTATTGACTATTGACTGTTGACTATTAATAAATGATTCATGCCGTATAAAGCAAACGAAACACGGAAATATGCGAATCGTGAGCACTTGAGCTTATAAGTGCATATCTATTGTAAAATTAAAGTGAAGTAAAGTTTTCAAGACGCATCATTGAACAGCTGATCGATCACATTACGGTTATATAAATATCGTCATCGGATCAATACATACCTATAGTATCAGCAAATAGACGGATGCGCTGGTTTGTGAAGCTAACAAGAATATAATTAAGGCCCCCAGTCTTCAAAAGTTTACAGCTAACGATTTTTTGATGAGATATAAACATTTTTTATTTAAATGTAAACATACTATAGGAAAAATGGATTATTCGCTGTAATTGACAATATTTCTAAATTAGGCAGTATTAGGCTTTAGAGTATTTAGCTTTTTTTTAAACTTTTTAGTTTAGAACGTTTGATTAACCATAAGCGCCTCAAAATTACCATTTTTTTCGAATACGCTTTGCAGTTGATTTTGTGCACTATCATATGGACAACTATTTAGATATCACAAAAATATTTACCACACAATTAAATTCACATCTGTTTCTTTAGTATACACTGGTAATTCTTTCAAAAACTTTTATTTTCTAAATATAGACGTCACAATAATTAAGATTTCTCCTTTTAAATTAAAGAAACTTAAAAAAATCCTTTAAAAATCACTCAAAGTAAATAAATATTTAAATATTTTAAAATAGCAGTTGACTGAGAGTATGAAAAAAAAATACGTGTGGCACTCGGGGACTGCCGCGGTAAAGCTATTGCATAGCATTTTTAACAACCTATGCAATTATAATTATGTATTTATTTATTTTATTTATTTTATTTTTTCTGATATCAGATAACTGCGCTCTATAGGAAAACGTTGAAATTATTCCGAATCATTTGCGGCTGCGAAAGCAAATGATTCGGAATAATTTAAACGTCTTCCGATAGAGCGCCGCGCACGAATTTTTTATTCGATAAAGCAAAGAAAACAGATTATTCAAAAAAAATCGTAGATAAAAAGACAGATAATTAAATTATCTTTTAAGTGGTGCAGGTTTCATAATAATACGCCAGATAGTATTTGCGTAGTAGTCGTTTTTGTGTTCGGTTAGACCTAATTTCACAAATTAATTACACTATGTAATATAAACAAAATCTAAAATATGCAAAGCTAGGAATATTAGGAAAATGTTCTTGTTTAACATATATTTTTCTCGAATCGTAAGCAGTACTCGTTTAGACGTAATTATCAGTTTAAAATCATTAATTTTCGTTAAGAAATTTCTTCATTCGGTCGCCGCGCTGGCCTAGGCCCGCGATAAAAGCTATGCAATAGCTTAAAAATCAGCATAGAAGTTTTTTTTCATAATAATCTAAATTTCTGAAATTATGCCTAAATCCCTGCTTTATTTCTAAGGACGCTTTAGTTTATAAAGACCCCAGCCTTAATACTTATATACATAGAAACCCACATATAGACATACATAATATATGTACGTTCGCATATGCGAATAAAAAAACAGACCATTTAGCTAGCGTAATTTATTTTATTTTATTTTTTATTTTATTTTATTCTGGAACCAAACAGAACTACATACAATGCAATAAAAACCTATTTAAAAGTGACAAAAATCCATTAATGTGATTCCGAATATAAAGTATACAAAATGAACGCAATATAATTTTATATTGTTTCCGCTTGAGAATGGGGGGAATCAGGATGGGAAGTGAGGTGAAAGGGAGAGACAAAATAGATAAAAATATATTATGTATGTATATAAATATATTTATATTTAATTTTAGGTATGATATATAGTTATTATAAAGAATATACTTGAGATAAAATTATGTCCTTGAACTAAATTAAATGAAATATAATATGTATAAATGTTATGTGATCATCTAGATAGACTCTAGATTTTTTTTTATTGAGTTCTTATAAGAGGTTTTTGATGAGTGTAATATGTCCACACTTAAAAAGTCTGTATTATATCTATGACACGCTCTGTATAGAAATGCATTTTGAGATGCGTTGGTTTTCACCACAGGGAGATGAAATAGTCGATGCGATCGAACAGGGCGGGGAGGAACATAAAATTCAATGCGCTCCAAAATCGCGTTCGCATCGATGGAATTATTTACCAACCCATGCAAGAATACGGCATCGATCAAGACTCTACGGCTCTCCAATGACATTAAATTGTGGGCTTTTAAGGATTCCTCATAGGAGCTGGGCTTAGTGAAAGAAGTGAAATTTAATCGCTTCACAAATCTTTTTTGTATCGATTCGATCCGCGATATGTAAGTCAAATATTGGGGATTCCAGACCACTGATGCAAATTCCAACTGACTTCTTACATAGGAATTATAGAGGGTTTTAAGCGTGTCAGTGGATTTGAATACCGATGATACCCTTAGAATAAAACCTAGTAATTTATATGCTTTTCTAATAATATTATCGATGTGTTCAGCGAATAGCATTTTCGTGTCAAGTGTAATCCCTAGATCTCGCACCGCTGATTCTCTTCCAACTATAGCGCCATTCAAGTTGTAGTCAAACATTATATTAGTATTTTTTCTGGAGTATGTGATTATGTGACATTTGTTTACGTTAACGAAGAGACAGTTATCTGAACAATATTTCATAAGGCGGTTTATATCTGCCTGCAAATTAAGGCAGTCATTAATTGATCGGATCTCACTAAAAATCTTCGTGTCATCCGCATATATGACTATATTGGAATGTAGCATGCAATTGGTGATATCGTTGAGGTATAGAAGGAAAAGAAGTGGTCCTAAGTGGGAGCCTTGCGGTACCCCTGAAGGAATTTCAGAAAACTCGGATTGATAACCCTGAACAACTACCGCTTGAGTCCGATATGCGATATACGAGGAAATCCAGCGATACAAGTCACCCCTAATCCCCAAAGCCCATAACTTTTTTAAAAGTAAGTTATGATTTATTTTATCAAATGCCTTAGAAAAATCTGTGTATAGAGCATCAACCTGTATACGTTTATCCATAGACTTAAGGACAGAATCAGTGAAGGTAATAAGGTTGGTTTATACAGACCTTGATTTGAAAAATCCGTGTTGTTCTGGGACTATGACTGAACGAACAGCTGCGAATAATTGTTCGAATACGAGTTTTTCCATTAGCTTACTAAATATTGGGAGTTTTGATATGGGACGATAATTTTGAACATTATTTCGCGAACCTTGCTTAAATATTGGACATATATATGCTTGTTTCCATATTTTGGGAAAAACGCCTTCTATTAATGATTTACGGAACAATGTCGTTAGTGGATAAGCCAAATTTAATGCACAGTTAAGGACGAATATAGGATGTATTTCATCAGAGCCAGCGGCTTTGTTTATATCTATTTTGCGCAAATAATTATAGGTTGTTTCCTCGTCAAATCGTACGTCGTATATGTCGACTGATTGTTGGTTGGGGTAACTAGGTACGCGGAAGTCAATATGAGGATCGTGGTTTTCATAAACTGATTGAAAATACTGAGAAAATAACTTGCATATATCCGGACCACTCGTGGCTACATCAGAATTAAAATTCATTTCGCACGGAATACCGGGGGTGGATCTTTTAGATTTTACATATTTCCAGAAGAATTTTGAGTTGTCTTTTATGTATTCTTCAGACTTCTCTATATAGGCTTCGTAAAGAAGACTATTTAATTCTTTATGACGTCTTCTAAGTATTGAAAATGCCTCATAGTGGACGAGATTACCGGTTATCGTCCATTTACGGTGAAATTTGTGCTTTTCTTTGATTATTTTAATCAATGATGCATCATACCAAGGAGGAAATTGACGCAAATATTTATGTGTGCACTTAAATCCAACTGCGTATCAATGTCTTGATGTTAGAGTACCGCAACTGTCTTGATGTTAGAGTAGAAACAAATGATTCCTCCGCCCAATGACATAAGCTTAATGCATGACCGCAAGATGACGACATTTAGTAATTAATCGTAGCCATTTCACAAACCGGCCAAATATTTGAACTCTGGTTGATGCGTTTCATTTGGCAGATGTTACAATTTCCCCCGGGGCTACGTAGACACGCGCAGAATATCATAACAATATAATATGGCGTCCTACATCGTAACGTATTCTAATGTATGTAACGAACAAAATTGAGATTTAAGTAGAGGCTGTCCACCTTCGACATTTGTACACTTGCATAGTCCGCCACATCTCCAAGCGGGACATCTTTATCTGGGTTATTATCATTGTTATATATTAACCGACTTGCTGGCGTGTCTTAACTTATTGTTGTTGGGTCAGGTATTGTTTGTTGCAATGCTTTCGATTGTTGGTAATGTTGTTAATTCAGATCTTCTTTTTAGTGACGTTTTCTATTGACGGTTGGTATCATGTTCATGCTCGAAGTTGCTGCTCAAAGCAATGGTGCCAGGATATCCTTCTTCTGTCCGTTCTTTGCAGATCCTCAATTCTCTCTGCAGCCGGTAAAACCAATGAATCGTTGGAATTAATTACAATTAGAGAGGTTTAGTAACATACTCAATCCATCAATTGCTATGTGCATCCGATACGGTTAACTTACTCAAACCAGCGGATATGGCACCCAATTATCTATTCATCTATAAAGACTAGGAAAGAGATGATTTTGTAAAAATATACTTAAGAATTGCTTTTAATTGAAAGCCTCCTGAATGAAAACCTTGAACTTACAACAAGGTGAAGAAGAGACAATTTACAATATATTTAGGGCTGCAAATGGTATTGAGCTCGCATCTGAAATATTGCAAAAACAACCAAAAATCAAAAAGCAGTGGTGAACATGATAGCTGTCGATAAACAACATTTAACACACTGCATTTTTTCGCATTTTTCTGCATTGGGAGAGAGCTGTAACACATAAAATATGTAAAAAGTGGTATCAACGATTTCGGCATGGAGATTTTGATCTTTCGGATAGAGAACGTACGGGCAAATCTGTTTTTTTACGACATGGCTCTGAGCAACTTTTGAAAGAAAATTCTGCACAAACCCAAAAAGAACATGCTTCACATCTCTTACCGTTTACATCAACGTAGAAACGTTCAAAAAGTGGATAGATGGGTCCGGCATAGTATAAGTTAAGAGATGAAGGCGCGAAGATACGACGCGGCACTTACTTTGTCCACCCTATTTCAAAAAAAAAATCCTGTACAAGTTCGTTGGTGGGGACAGAAAGTGGATATTATACGACCACCTTGAACAAAAAAAAATCGTTAGTAGATCCAGGAAAACCGTTGACATCGACTGCAAAGCCCAATATTTATACAAAGAAAGTTATGCTGAGTATCTGGTGGAATATAACGGCTGTGGTTCATTAAGAGTTGTTGAATCCTGGACAAACTGATACCCCGGATATTTATCAGCAACAGCTTATTCGTTTAAGTTATGCATTAGGGCAAAAAAGACCTTATACTGGCAGTGAAAATCAGTAAGTGATACTATATCAGGACAATGCTCGACGACATGTCTCAAAAGGAATGTTATCACAGCTTGGGCTTGGAAATTCTACCTTACGCAGCTTATTCAGCAGATTTCGCTCCTTCAGATTGTCATCTTATCCGATCGCAACAAAATCATGTGGCTGACGAACACTTAAAAATACTTCACGAGGTCCGAAATTGCATTGATTATCAATTAAAAATTCAAAACCGCCATGTTTTTTCGCGATGGCATTCGTCAGCTGCCAAAAAGATGGGCCAAAGTAATGAAAACAAGACGATTATTTTGAGTATTATATATTATTAGGTGCACAGATGTTAACGTTATTTAATAGGTGCACAGATGACTTATATTACTTATTATTGTTATTATTATCTCATTAGCCTCATAACTGTATTCATATATCTCCCATATATATTATATCTCATTTAATTTAATAAATATTTTTTGTGTTATACAATATACACTTGCAGGATTTCCCAAGATTACATAAATTATTTATACACCCGGCAGATGAACGCAGTACTAAATATCACCTCAATACAGGCTCTGCCTAGTGAGGTGATAAAATCCCGCCGAAGCCGCACCTTTAGTAAATTTCCAGGGTTCACATTTTGTATGTACGACTAAATCATGTAAAATATACTACAGGAAATTAATTCATGTAATACTAGGGATAAATAAAATAAATAAAAAATAAATAAATACATATATTTTGCTCGATAAATGAAATTTTAATTTTATTAACAAAAGCGATCTATTTATTTACAAAAGCATTCATTTGTACACCCACGTTTTTTTTCATTCAAATTTTTACAAAGTAGAATAGCGGCGCGAAGATGGTTTGATACTGCTAAGTTCTCGTACCCAACCTGAAGCACACGCCAATCGTTCCATGATATATGTGAGAAGCCTCTCATCCTCCAGAATCGTACACGTCCAAATGATATTATCGACATCTTGCGGTGTCGACTACAACGGGCGAGCCCGTCACCACAGGACGTTTTAACGATTAGTCGTTCTGTCGCCCTGCAGTGAACGTAGAAGACTTTGGACAGTACAATTCTACGTCCAGCTACGTCACAACCCGTGAGAGTCCAACGCCTTACCGCGAGTGAGCCAGGAATAAACCCGGCGGGCTCGAGATACTCGCGCCCTCACTTCCAATTGTGACCAGATTTCTCCGGTCTCTCGATTGGTTCCGAGTTCGAGGTCGCTTGCGCGGTCTTCTCCCTTACGAAGCGGTGAAACGGAGTGCACCGAATCTGTCGCGGACCAAGGCGTCGTTTGCCCGACTCTGAACCGGGATCGGATGGCCAATGGTCATTTCAAGAGCAGTCGCCGTAAGGTAGACAACTACCCCCGCTCTATAGGAAACAATACAGTTCCCAGACTCCCCCGATTGTTAGTCGGAGAGCACAATCGATTGGCTTGCGCCGCTCGGTGCGCAGACCGTCCAGGAGCGCCAGAGGTTTGATTCCCAGGGGAGACTGGTTGACCCAGTGTCCTACCCAGGCTCGCACCCCGTGCGTGGAGGCCATCGGATGGGTGTTGACCCGTGAGTGTGACCGACCCTGAAACAGAATGGGTCTTCGTGGCCTACTCAGCAAGGGCCCATTAGCTCCCTGATATTATCGACAGTTTGATAAGCAGTTCCACAATAACATCATAGGTCTTTAACGAGTCATAGTTTTTCCAGTTTGCATTTAAAGTCTCCATGACCGCCAACAAGTTGTGTAGTTTTTTGATCAAAATTCAGAAAATGTCTTTCCATTCGCGTCCAAAATCGCGAGGATGAAACGATGCGTTAACCGCTTGAATGCCAATACCCACCGATTCGTGGTTTTTCTGTTGGGACAATTCGCTGCCGGCCAATCTCCGTATTTATGCAATTATGCACTTATATGCTATAAAACTTTTTTTGATTTTAAATAGGTACCTATAATGAAGTAGATAGATGATAGAGATTCTTTATTGAACATTTTAAGAAACAAAATCATACAAAAGGCGGACTTAATGCATAAAATACAATCTCTTACAGCCAACCTTCGTGGAAGTGTAAGAATTTAGGTGCCACGAGATCAAAATTAACAAAAAAAAAGAAAAAAAACTTATTACATAACAAAAATTAATCAAGTAACAAAAATGCCATTTTTTAAATATAATTAGGTTTTCGATTAATTTGCGAATAAAGCAGCAAAGGATAGAAAAGGATGAGATGACACGTAGGATAACTAGGAATTAGGGACATGAAATGTTTTTTCAGAGACACTTGAAAAGTAGAAACCGTTGGTGCGTTTCTGATATTTAACGGGAGCTGGTTCCATAGTCTAGCTGCATGAACGGTGAAGGAATAAGTAAAAAAAGAATAATTATGAGTGGAAATCGCAATTTCACTATCCTGACTGGAACGGAGCGGTAGAATTTGTTGAAGTGACACCATTATTAATACATTTGGCTACGTCTCAATGGTGAATGTCCATTGAGTATTAGGTCTTTATGTTATGTGTAATACCTATACATATGTTTGTTTCCTTAATAAAGTAAAAAATATATCTCATTTTATAAAAGTTTTTTTATTTATAGAAAATTTATTGATGTCCGATATGTTTGTAATAAGCTGCACTGTTTGAGTATGTGTTTTCCAATATGATAAATGTAAAACTACAAAGTCCTTTTGTTGTATACGATAGATCTATATATATATGAATATATATGAATATATATGAATATATATATATATATATATATATATATATATATATATATATATATATATATATATATATATATATATATATATATATATATATATATATATATATATATATATATATATATATATATATATATATATATATATATATATATATATATATATATATATATATATATATATATATATATATATATATATATATATATATATATACCTATATATATACATATGTATATATATATATATATATATATATATATATATATATATATATATATATATATATATATATATATATATATATATATATATATATATATATATATATATATATATATATATATATACGGGTTATATCTGTACATGATATACGATGGATATTTATTACGCATCAGAAGTTGTATGGAGAGAACTGAAGTAATATCGGCCTATTACTCGCTAGTTGAGTCACACCTGCGCTATGGTATTCTTTTATGGGGTAATGCAGCGCACATCAACAGTGTATTCACTCTCCAGAAAAGAGCCATACGTGCGATAGTAGGTATTGGTCCACGGCAGTCATGTCGCGAACACTTCCAAAAACTAGGGATATTGATCGTATATGCGATTTTTGCTCAAGAAGCTCTTTGCGAATTATATTGCATTAAGAGCTCGGCCACACGAGGAAGTACATCGGCATGACACCAGGAACAAACAATCTCCAACCGTTCGTAGCACGTACTGCCAAGTTCCAGGCGACTAGTCGATACTTAGGACTCAAACTTTTTAATAAATTTCCTGAAAGATTAAAAGCGATTATCCATCGATAATCGCTTTAATCTTATCTTAAAAACATCGATATTTTCAAAAGATCCATCCGAGTCTATCTGCTTAAAATCAACATGTATTCTCATATCGACGTCTTAAAATATTTTGAAAATATATAGCATCGTATCTACCCATTTAATCTAATACATATTATTTATTGTCAATTGTTTTGTTGTAAACTGTTATGATATAGCCTTTGTGTAAATTCGTAAGTTTAAAGTTATATATTGTATATCATCTCTTAGCTAAATTGAGTAACTAGTTTAAGAGTAATTAATGCCATTCCTACACAATGTTTATGGTTGTATTGGAACTAAATATTTTTATCTTATCTTATCTTATCTTATCTTATATATACGAGTAGACTTGTTTGTGTCCTTTATAAAGTGAAATAAAAACAATAAAAGTCAGATGTTCGTGTTCGAGGACGTTACGAGTACTGCTGCTATCACCGTTAGTGCCAAGGTTGATGTTAAATAGGCCTACAATGTGTATGAGTATTCGGACTCAAAATTAGAATTGATTGAATTTATCATGACATGTTGTGAAAAAGCCCAGCTAGGTCCATCCGAGCATTGTTGAAAAGGCACGTTCCACTCTATCACGTATCGTCGGATAACCGCGGCACTTTTTGTACAGACGTCACTCAAGTCGATTGCAATAGCGTATTGGCAAATATTTTAACGAAAACTCTCGGTGGATGTGTGTTCGTAGCTTTAGGCGCGTGATTAGGCTGCGACTACACGAGCGCTAAATGCACGGCAGTCGGGTGAGAGTGAATGGAGGTGTGAGGTGTGAGAGATGAGACGAGACGCGGTCGCTCTGTGTCCTCAGGGGATCAAACGCTCAGGCGTCGCGCCGCTCAGGAATTCGATCGCCGGCTCACTAGCGTCATTATGCTAGTGAAATGTTTTGACTTATTTATACCCGATGATGGTGAAGGCATATTATGCAAGATGCAGAACACTATTAACATCGATAAATGCAATTTCATTCCCCATGCTATCGATTACGATTACGGCCCGATGGCATACCTAGTGATTACGTCGCTGGATCTTATATTGTAAGGTCCCGGGTTCGATTCCCGACTGGGCCACAATTTTCCATTGGGAGCAAATTAACGGAGTTGTATTTTTAATTCTGTCGATCAAACGCAATAACAAGACACACACCTACACGCATATTACACGCACACATACATATAAACACGACATATTAGGGTTGGTTGTAAGAAATTGTCATATGACGTTAAACCCGCCCATTGTGAAATTTCACAATAAAGAGTAGAAACAAACAAACAAACAAATTACTAAATCGATGATTTAGTATTTCGACAGTGAGATTTTGCAGCAAAAAGAACATTTTATGATTGAAGGAAGGAATCAAACGAAACCAACGCACAATTGGCGGAGAGGTTTGGCTAAACTATAGAACTTTCGACAAAAATAATTCATTGATGTCAAAAAATAACAAATTATTATATTTATTTATTTACCAAAAATGGCTAAAACCCTATTGGGCCCAAGAAATGGCGTAGGTACTAAATGCAGCTGGTCAACGTGGTGAAAAATTTCAATAGCGGCTTGCGCACCGCTTTAAACAGATTTATTAATTGTTTACGCAAACATCATCTAAAGATGATAAATGACAGAAGAAATTCTTCTTCTTCTACTACTTTCACTTGTTGATGACAGTCTCTAATCAGTCTCCTGGAGGTAGATTTGTCGGCCTCTTTTAATCTCATTTTTTATCTTCCATTTAAATCTTTTTATCTTGATCTTTTAATTTTTATCCTAAATTTTTATCTTTAGTACCTATCTTAATTTAAAACATTTTTTTTACAGATATTGCATTTTTTAAAATATGTTTTTACGTCATATTTATGATTACTTAAATACTATCTATTTGCACATAATTTTTATTTATTTTGATCACGGTTAACGCAACACAAATGCAAAAAATACCTGTCTAAATGTCCAAATGTCAATAAATTAACATAAGTATATATATCGTGTTTAGTGTCAAATGAAAGGTCTGATTGAGTAAATTCCGGGAAAATACATCTATATATATGAATAAATATATAAACCACAAATGTTTCATAAAAATCCATAACAAAAATAATCATAAATAAAAAAGTTCACTTTCTGTAACGGTAGACATATTTTTTATTCTTTTTAATATATTTACTTCTTTATGGCAATATACATAGTTTTCAACTAGCGTAATTCAAATTATTTATATCTATATTTTAAGAAGGAATAATTACCTTTAAAATTAATAAACCCACAGCGAGTTATGTCACATTTGCATGTGATGATCGGTCCCATGTCTCCCAACTAAGTGATCCCTTGTTCCAGGGCAGACATTTTAAACATAGTAAAATAAGACCATTAGGAGTCGAACATATTCCAAAGTAAAAACTGGTGTACGTTTTTACTTACGATTTTTGTTTTTAATATTTTTAAGTAACCTAAAATAAATATATTATTGGCTTTTAATCTAAAATGAAAATAATATGTAAATATTTATCAGAAATAAACAGATAATACACTTAACCTGTCCTTAATATAATTAATATATAATATAATATTAACCCTTTAATTTGTGAAGTAAAAACTCGCCGTTTCGAACGTGAAACCGCCGAGCGTGAAATCGGCGTGAATCGACGGCCTCGAGAAAAACGTCCATAAGTTATAAACCACTCTACAGATCATAAAAAGAAGAACTGTAAAATGATCGCATTGAATATGATATTTTTAATTAACTGCCCATTAGACATTTTGCCGTAGGTAGGCGATCGTCCCGAGCGGGACATTACACATTGGAGGGGTAGTAGTCACAGATAGTCAAAAAGAGCTAGATAGTGCATAATTCTTGGTATATTCTGGACGTTCCAGGCCCATGGGCATTCACGAAACCAGTTATTTCTTGATATACGAGTATATTGATATACTTGGGCTGATGTTTATGCCTGCAGCAGGTATATATTAGGCCCAAGATAAATAAAGTTTCATTATCCAAATGATTAAAGTATTCATTCAGAAAACTGAAACGTTGTCACTAATAGCACGCCTTGTGTGTTTGGTTTGTTAAAATTTAATTTTTTCCTAAAGATTGAACCAACTAAAATAATTTTCACTTATAACATCAGCATTTTTAGAATATTGATCTCCTCAAATGTGATTTCTGATGCATGCGTAAACGGTTTTCGGAATCCTATTTTGATCAACCCTTTCTGCGCGACAAGGAGTAGGTAGTTGAAAAATACTTTTCGCACATCCTCCCTAAGTCCCAATCAATAATGCCGAAGTATACAATAGACTCGCATAAAGCATAATACGATTAGTAGCATTGTTTTTTTCTACGTTTGCCTATATTTTCTTATCGTGATCATTTGATGGCAATTATTTGGATTTTCATTATTTTGATTTCTTTCTTTATTGGATTTTGATTAATTGGATTTATTTGATTCCGTTTATTTTATTGTAATTTCATTAAATAGTGGTTTCCGGGTAGCTGTGTCCTGAAAACCACGATAAAAATATCCTGAGGATTTTCAATTTAATGTTTCAATTTTGTGTTTTTTTTCTATATTTTTTGTGTGAGCCGCAGACGATTTTTTAAAGTCAATAGACATATTAAGACTTTTTAAAGCACTCTAGGAGCCCCTGAGTTAACCTCGGAACACCCATATGTTGAATCTGAAAATTTTGTCACAGTATATATATAAAGAATATGAAGAATTCAAAAGTGGGCCAATTCAACTTACAGTGTCATTTATAGCTTTATCTCTGAGGGGTGGCCGTCGATACAAAGATCGAAAAATGATTACTAATTATAATGTTTCTGCCATTTTTCGAGACTTGGCAGGCCCGTTACCAAAAAAAAGAAAAATTGTACAAAAGGTTTTTTTTTTTTTTACTTTTCTACTATTTTCCTAGGCGCTGGGGGAGAGGATTGAGTCCGGTCCACTGGACCAAATGCCGCTCCCAGATTCTACGCTATTGGTACTTTATAATACTTTCTAGAGCTTAAAAAGCAAAATGTTTTAATTAAATTGAACCGCAAATCCTCGTATACTTACATTTTTTAAAATATAATACTTAAAAGTATAAGTCAAAAAAATTACCAAATTCTTTTACCTTGTTAGGTCAGGCATTGATTATGCTAATCATATGGTATATTAATTTTATATTATTTTTTTATCATCGTTACACTACAGTTCTACAGCTCTTTATTAATTGTGGCTAATTATTATCTTCCTACGTCTCGCGGTCCGATTGCTTCATACGGTAGTGTCGTAATACGAAAATGATCAAAAAATGCATTGTATTAAGTTGAATTATTTTGAACTATTATTAGGATATGAAAGGAGAGGAATGGGATATAGGATAAGATATAGGTATTTAAAGTATATTCCAATGTTATGTCTCATTTTCGCTGTGTTCGTTTCCAAACTCTTCATATGTGTATATTATGTACTTATTTAATAGTCGCCTAGTGAGCTATGAACAGCGTCGCTGAATTTAAAACATGTAAAATATGTCGGTATCTTGAAATCGACCGTTGTATGACCGTTGAATAATAGAGCTTTCGGTAGTAACTAGCATTTCTCCACCAAATAAGAGATGCCAATGTTATTGTAGGTATATTATTTTGTGCAATAATATCATATCGCCGCTGTGCCTTTCAGTGAACACATACGAAAATAGTTCAGACTGCTCTCATCTAGACAACCTATCTAATAAAACGTCTTTGTAAGCCCTCCTCCCTATTTCTGTATAGAATTAGTTTTTAATTAGTGACCCTTTAAGTGGGTGAATTAATACGAGCAAATAAACAACCTTTGATAAAAAAAAGTTTTTTTTTAAGACTTTTTTATTTTTTGGTAAGTTTGAAAAACTTGAATGAGCTTGTCAAATCAAAAGTTTGACAAGCTTGAGCGTGCTTCGCTATCTAGCAATATGTAAAATATTGCGAATAAACAATATTCGCGATATTTTACCTATCGCTAGATGGCGCAATGCGATTAACTCTTTTTAGAATATTTAAAAAAATATATATTTTTTCAAAATTTCAAAAGTAAAAAAGAAATGTTTTTTTTTCAAGAAAGTGTAATTTTTAAGAAAAATAGAGAATTTCATTATTTTACGCGGTAAGTTCCATTTTCTGTTATTATAATGGCTAAAATTATTTGTGATTAAATGTGGGTTTAACATACCATAAGTCAACGACTTTAAAAACTTAAAAATACATGTTATTCAGGAGAATAAAATCGTTGAATTATGCAAATTACTTCTAAAATTCAAAGTGGTTCTAATAAAATGACCACCCACTGCAGGGCCGGACTGGGACTTAAAATCGGCCCGGGCGTTTTGAAGCCGGTCGG
This sequence comes from Micropterix aruncella, assembly GCA_944548615.1. Classification (NCBI taxonomy): domain Eukaryota; kingdom Metazoa; phylum Arthropoda; class Insecta; order Lepidoptera; family Micropterigidae; genus Micropterix; species Micropterix aruncella. Next base: position 25,413,036 of record OX155966.1, on the reverse strand, counting down.
CCCCTCAGAAAAAAAACGAAGTACATATATATTTTGATATTATTATTAAAGACAAATGTTTCTAATTATCTAAGTATGTACGTTAAGTTAGTGACTTCCGGAGAAGCTCACTGCTTTCGGCTACTTTGTCTATTATTTCGTCAGAGTCTAGATTCATTAAGAGATCTTTTTCTACCGCCATCAACATGAACGAATTTAAATTTTGAGGAGACAAACTGCTCCTCATACGATTTTTTATAATTTTTATGGTAGAAAAACTCCTTTCACATGCCACCTGGCTTAATGATAATGTAAGGAGAAATGTATGAATGTGCAATAGACTTATAGGCACTGCTCAATAGATTAAATCTATGTAAAATTTGGAAACACAAATCGAACAATTTTTACATGGACTACGTATCTCACATGCTTTGAAAGTGTCATTACTTGGTTATCCAACGTCGTTTCTACGGTACCTTCATTATCATTATCTTCTATGTACAATGATCTTATAATCTTCCGATTCTGAATTTTTAAGATTATCCCAATGCAACGTCAAATTTTCCAATTCAATCCGCAAATTTTCGCTGGTGGCTTTTTCATCAAATTTCGTCAAGTGTCTGCTTAACTCTTCGAGTTCACCAGATTTAAGACCATTTTTTCTTATTTCGGGGAAACGCTTTGGATCGAGGCAAGAAAAATCAGCATATAATTGTTTATTTGCAAGAAATCGGCGATCCATGCTCGCAGTAACTGTATCAAAAATAAGGTTATGAACTCCTACTTTATATGAACTTTAATTATCGTTTCGTATTTGAGCATCGATTCTAAGTATGCTTTCGCTTTCACACGCACTTCTGGCTTGAAGTGGACATTTTGTTGTATTGTTGCCAATGTCATGATCAATGTTACATACAAAGACGATTCTGGTTTTGAAAATGACCCAAAAATTTTCTTTAGGGCCGTATCTTTGAACCACCAACGTGTTTCGCCAGTAGTTGAGAGTCTTTTCGTATTGCCGTCCTCTTTAGTTTTTTCCCAAACATCCATGCGTTGATACGATTCGCGAAGGAATACTGCAACGTCATTCAACAAACTAAACAATAATACACTTTCAATAACCGACTTAGTACTATCTCCTAATACTAAATTCAGTACATGTGCGTAGCACCAAACGTGAATTTGACCTGGAGACTCTTTTGATAGCCATGAAGAAAATCCGTTGTATTGGCCTTGCATATTTGTTACCCCATCCGTTGAATTACCGATGCATCTTTTTATGTCTACATTTACAGACTTTAAAACTTTTCCAGTTGACGATTCACTTTCTACGACAGCGAGAAGTCTTTCATGTACACGAGCATCTGTCACGTAGCGTATTATAATTGAGCATTGGTCTTTGCACGTAATATCTTGAGTGATATCTACTTGCAAAGAAAACATACCAGCTGCTCGTACCTCCAGACACATATTCTTACATATAAGTTCACCGACTGCTAGGATAATTTATTAATAGTTGTTTTTGACAAAAACGTTAATAATGATCCTCTTCTTTACCCTCCTTTGGCAAACCATGAAGTGTTTTACTTTTGTCAATGCACTCTTTCAAGTGATCTTTCAGATAGATATCATATTTGCTGAGGAGAACCACGAGCTCAAAAAAGTTTCCGAGGTCTAGTCATGTCCTCGAGACTATATGCTGCTTCCAGTTGGTCACCTCTATAACTTAATCCGCGTTTCCCAATAAACTTCACAATGTCTATTATTCTCTGTAAAATTTCTCTTCTTTTCCGCACTTGTGCTCGATGTAAGGACATTTGATTGACAAAAATTAAACTTTGAACGTTTTTTTATTGGACCTCAAAATGTAAGCTTCCGCACAAGCACGATGCGTTTCAGTTTTTTCGTGTTCCTCTACTCTGATGTAAACATGTCTCTTATCTTGAATTCCTCGTAAAAAAGGGTTAGAGCTGGTATCAGAAGTTGTAGAAAATGCTAGGCAAACTGAACAGAACAAAGCACACTGTTCACTGCTGTAGGTCAGCCACTTGCGATTGGTTCCGTCTTTACGATTTACAGCTTTCTGTAACACAGGATCAATAATGTCTTGCATAGGATGAAATTTGAAAAAAATCCAGCTGATCGTTTTCAGGACGTGTAAAATAGTTAAATGAAGAATTTACATTTTCATCTAGTTCCCTATTGGCGTCATTAGCAGAATAATGAGGGACATGCCCATGCTGTTCATGTTGAAGTTCCACTTCAACTAGAGGTTGTTCGAATTGCTGTTCCTGACTGATTAACTCTTTGTTACATTCAGGAGGTGATTTGACAGTTGCTTCTTCAGTTACCATCTGCATTAGAAGTAGATGAACGAGTAAAAATATTTGTCAACAAACACTCCATCGGCTTTTTCGAAGCGGTCGATGCGGTCTCGTTCGTGCGTGAATTTGCGTGCATACAGCTCGCCTCTCCCCCATCGTACTGGCATGCACTGGCTCCAGCCCGGCCCGCGCCGCTTTGCGCTGCCTCACCGTTCGCGCGTGCGCATGAATGGCAATATGGCGACGATAGGACCACCGCGCCTGCGGCGCGGCAGCCCTATCGTCGACTCCGGCCCATCGGGCATTTGCCCGATCTGCCCGTACGGCCAGTCCGGGCCTGACCCACTGTATGGGCTCATGTCCTTAGAGCCAGAACGCTTCGTGCGTCCCAAAATGCGATTACTTAGGCCAACTTAGACGTAAATGCGGGCAGAGGCTAATTAAGATATTAACCTTCCCAGGTATGTATCATCGTCTTTCGCAACTGTTGCGCGGCTGGCGATCCATATCGTCCACGTATGCCCGTATCACAAGATCGTCTAATGACTGGCCATGCGGAAAAAACGTAGAATCACGAATATTTGCGGCTCATCTGCTTGCAACTTGTTCATGTGTTGTTGCTGTGCTTTATATGTTACACTGCTACGTTGTGTTGCCAGCTGGATGCATTTATTCTTTATTCTCGTCTCAGATTCATCAATTTATTTTCAGACACCAGTAAATTTACTATATTTGGTTAAATAATTTTTATTTATTTAGGTAATATGTAATAACACATGCACATAGTAATTTCAGTTAGATAATAGTGCCTTAAATATTATAATCTTACTCGCTATGCTATAATGTACTTACGATGAGTGTGCATACGATTTATGCTCTATGAGATATTATATAATTAATGAACTGATAAAACAAAACAATCAAAGTATCAAAGAAAAATACTAATATGAGTCCAATAATGATATCAATGACATAAAAGGTAAGAGGCAGATAATTAGAGATGTGCCAAATTCTTGTGTAGATCTAACTACATCCGGTATCGATCTCTTATCCTATGATCTCGAAAAATCTCAGGTTGATTATTCTATATTTTCTATGAACAAATAGGTACCGGTTGTGTCTAGAGATTCAGGACCATAACAAAATAATATATTCTTTCAACTCTTTGTCTCTATAGTAATGCAAATCTTACTGAGCAGATACTATGATAGAAAATTTTTGATAAAGGATATTTAAAAAAAATATATTATTATTTATTATCAACAATAGAATAATAAAAAATAATAAAAGATACTAATATTATCACAATAACAAATAGAACAATAGAAAACATAATAGTATATTTATTGCGAGTAACCTTGTGATTTACTGAAGAAAATAAAACAATTTTTTGAATATCATCGGATTGATGTCAAATATGCAGATGTTCTTACCTCGACTTATCAGAAGATCATGAAGAATATACGCATTCGGTTCATATCGGAATATGATCGGAATTATGATCACAGGTGAGAATGTGATCATACTTCCGTATATGATCACATATTGAAAAGGGATAAAAAACACAACTGCCGTTACAAAAAGTGAATTACTTTATTTATAATTATTTTTTAAATGTTTTTTTTTTCAAGAAATATTTGTGGTTTGTGTATTTATCCATATAGATACATATATTTTCGGAATGTATTCAATCAGACTTTTCATTTGGCAGTAAACACGATATACGTATGCTAATTTATTGACATTTGGAGATTTGGACATTTAGGCAACTATCTAGTAATATTTTGACAGTTAAGATGACTTTTGGGATGACATACAGTTTCTAACAATACCACATACTTCTAAATCTGTTCTAGCGTTTAGACGTTATAGTAGAATAAAGAAACGGAAATATACATAGATGAACCTTGAAGACATTAAATATTCTTTTTTGTTGGGCAATCGTTTAAAAAGATATGTGTTCTTATTCATGTTCCGTGCCCTTTCCTTATCATTACTATCACTAAATTCGCACGGTCTTACACTCCGATCAGCCTCGGATAATTTATTAAAAAATCCTACTGACTTTTTGAGTTCCTCTTCCAGTATTCACGAGGGCAGGCTCTAAAACGATCTACCAGTAAATATAAGAAACTCATTTTCAGTAGCATCTTTCAAGACACACCTCAAAGAGTTTTTTTCTCTCAGAGGTTCCTGTAACCTGTTCCTTCTTTCATATGTCTCTCCATTCCAGCATCTTCTTTACTGGCATTTATTAGTCTTTAGGTATTTTTGTGTTTATTACTGTTTGTTTTGGTTTAAAAATATACTACTCTTCTTTAAGCACTCTCTATTCAACGCTCTACTTAACCACTCCGTATAGATCATCCATTTTATAATGCTGATTGGTAATAAGCTCGCTGCTTTGTTTGTCTATAAATGGAAACATAGCGTTATTATTATTTTCTATATCTCGAAAACAATGCAATTCAGTTTAAAAATGTGTTTCTGTTAAACATTTTTAATATTGTGTCGACCAAGTTTGCTCATCGTCGAGCCTTCTCTACAATTTATTCCACATGGTAAATACCTCAATTTTCTAAAAGTTATAAAATCGAAAATTCTAAATTCTTACCCGTATTATTTGTGATGTCATATGTTGAGGCAAATATATTAGTAGACCTGCAACTAAAAGAAAGAGAAAAGGATAGTTATGAGGTAGAAAATAAAAGAGAAATAAAAGAATGAAAAAAAGTAATTAGAAAAATATCAAAAAATCGTTAATATGAATTGATTTGGTAAGAACTATAAAATATTATATTAAATACCTTGTCAAAATAAATAGAATGCATTGTCAAATAATAAATAATAACAAATATTTAAGAATTTTTGGTAATGAAGTTTAATGTTATATAATCGACAATTAAGATATACTCACTATTACTAATAATATTATAATCATAGTAGGTTAATCAATCATTATAATTAAGTATGATAATGTTTATTTATGGCGATAATAATATAGATTTGTTAAGATGATATTAAAATTAATATTAATAAAATAAACTATCTTACTTAGAAGAGGGTTAGTTCTAAGGAAGACAGTTTAGGTTTTGACTGATGTGAATCGTAACTATTGTAAATTTGAAATGAATAAATTATTTTGAAATCGTAAAACTAAGTTTTATTAGGTTATAATGTTTACATTTGATGTGTGGTTAGTCTGCCATGATTCGATAACCATTTCTCTATTTTATGTTTATATACATTAAATTTCCAATACATTTTTATGTCCAAATTGGTGAATTTCTATGGCTAAGATTACTTTAATGCTGTGATATAAAAACTTTTGAAGTACTGTAGCTAATTTAGAATGCGCAGTCCACCCTACGGCAACCTCCAACCATGACCGGCGCTTAATAGGATGTGGTAAGGCTCAACTTTTCTGCGTTCGATCTCACGAAATAAGTACGCAGTGTGTCGCTTCTATTCCGAACTTATTCTGCATATAAATACTCTGCATCCTCTTCTTGTTCATCAGTTAGTGAGTGATCGCCCTCTGGATCTGATATTAGTTCACCATCACGACACCGCCCAACCAAAGTGCTGATCAACGGAAACAAAATGCGACTGGTAAAGTGATGTTTCGTAAAAAATGTGTAAAAAGTGTTTTTTATAAAGGGGGTCGTGGTCGCTTTTTGGTGAAGTATATATTCAGTATATGGTTTCAGTATGATAAAATTCAGAATATTATGTAAACAATTTCTATCAATGTTCACGTGTGAACGGACCTTATCACTAATTTTAGAATCAGTAAAACTTATTCAACTTTAATATTTTAACTTTGAAATAATTTTATTTATACGTATATTGACAATCCATTTTAATGGTCTTTCTGTTCCACTGGAGTATTTAAAGCTATGTCCAAATTCACTTACTCTTTTTAATATTACATTGTATTAGGGTATTATGAATTCGATGCTTATTCGAATTAATTTACTAAATAATGCGGGGTCCTTCAAAAATGTCACTCAATTCAATTCTATATTTCAGAAATCACACAGTGGGCCCGATTGCGTTTCTTTGTGAACTAAAATAGGAACTTAGCTCAACCGAACGAGACCGGGCAATACGTTAGAACGGAATATGAAATGAATTATAGTCGATTTTCCCGCACAAAAATCTACCTGTCGAACTCATAGACTGAAAGTTTCAACACATTTCGCGTGGTGTTAGATTTAGCTGCTTTATCATCGGTGGGTAGTTTTAATGTGGAAAAGTGACAACCGTTCATATCACATTCCGCGCTGACGTACTGCTGTCTCGTTCACATGAACTAATTTCCGATTTTAGTTCAAGAGAAACGCAATCGAGCCCAGCGTTGCAATGAATAATTACAGTAATAATATAGTTTGTCACAGGAATTACGTTGACTACTAGTTTATAAACCTTAAATACCTAAAATATTAATTCTACATAAAATGCGCGTATTTAGGGTGTGCGTGCATAAGTGTGTTATGATGGGGAGTTTGAGCTTGAGAGTTAGTGTTTGCGGGGGGAGGGGGGAATCTATAATGTCCAAAATATTGAAAGTCCTTGTGTCAATATTGTACTCAATTTATAATCTAATATAAAATAATAATAATGATTGTAATGAAACAATAATAATAGCAATGATAATCAGTAAAATAGCTTATATAAATAGCCAGTTAATATTATCAGTATCGAGTATTTATAAGTGTATTTGTGTAGGTGTATTTATAAGTGTAATTTTGAGTATTTATAAGTGCTTATGAGATTATTAAAAGTGTAAATGTCATTATAAAACTCACTTTCGATTGATTTTTCGGCCAAATAAAAAATATTTTACTTTTACCTAACGAAAAATTTAGAGATCCAGCCCTTTGATATTTAGGCGAACGGTATCTTAAAGCGAATTAGAGCAGATATTACGAATGTATAACTAATTATGTTAATCCAAAATATATATTACCCATGATTTTCAGTCAAGTAATTCTGTATCTTTCTATAATTTGTAGATGCTTGTCCTTAGTTGCATATCATAATAAGGATCAGTCTCACCATTATAAACTGATTGTTTTACGAATTATTGACATCTCTGAATCTTAATATTAAAAAAATTGTCTTCCACTTTATACCACTTTTCAAGCATGAGTAGAAAAACATGGAGTCTCAACATAAAACGTAATCTTTGCATTGGAGAACCAGGTGTTGATTTGATTGTGCTATTTTATGTTGTGATAATTGTTATCATGTAACCAGGTGGATATGTCTATAATGTTACATTTCGATCTGATGTTCAGGTTAACTTAGTCAAGCAGTATTTAGATTACTTTGCCATCGGTACGGTAGTGGTTAATGTACACAAACTTGCTTTAAAATAGGTATATCTGACCTGTGCTTAACTCCAACATCAAAGCAACATTTATGTAACATAAATTCGTTTTATTATCAATTTTCACGAGGTTTGAGCTACTACATTTAAACAATAGTAAATGTTATATTGTGTATTTATATCAGAGTATTTTATTAATAACATTTACTATAAAAATAGGTTTTTTATACAAGAATTAAGAAGAAAATGACTTAGGATTGATTTAACTTCATTCAGCCTTATATGTTCAAAACCACGATGTTAATTTTTGATGCAGCAGTCAAATACTTTCATTGATGATTCATATTTAAATTCACACTTATATTAGCCAAGTAAGTTCCTATTTTATACCTTATAGGACCAGGCACTGACTGCCGGCTGCTGGCTAATGGTTTCATTATTATCATCATCATCATCATTAGAGCTGTAACATTATAGCTACATTTGGTTTTCTCTTGATTTATATTCAGGCCCATATAATTGATCGTCGGTTAACGTGTCCGGATTATATAGGGCATTCGATTGCTCAAGGTTATAGTACACTTTGGCAACCCTTCTACGCTAGCGATATGCAGGTGGCACTGATTTCATTGTTCGGAAATTTATTTGGCCATCTATAATAAAATTGATTAATTTTTTTTTTTTACAATTGGTTGTTTTATAATAAAAACCCAATAATTTAAGCAATGCTAACAATAATAACATTCAATTATTAGTGCAATCTATCACCTTTTTATAAAGGCTGACCACATCACAGGAATAATACAAAGACATAGAATGCCATCTAGTGATAAAGTGCGTGATTATTACATATTGAAACCTGTCTACCAAATGAAAAATTAACATCTTTATTCAAATAATATTCAAATGATAAAAGCTATGGTTTAAAAGTTCGTTTGTTTAATATTATTATTTTGTTTCGAGATATGTTACCATATTTGAGCGCCAGTTATAGTACGCAGCCGTACTGCCATAACACGAACACAGCCATATTGAACGTAAGAGAAGATTGATCAATATTTGGAACTATAAGTGCCATCTACACGTTGCACTTCGTAATAAAATTATAGTTGCCAAAAAGTACTATGGTATTAAGCAATCTAATACTCTATATAATCAATGCCATAGGTACGTTGCTGTCCAATGATAAAAAGGCTTACTTGAGGGCTTGTCCCGTTACTAACTGTCGCCCGAAATATTGACTTCCTATTCTCTGGCGTAATTTTAGACACTTGACACAACCTTTACACATTAGTTTTAATTTTCAGGTGATTCTTCTAGCTGCGATAGCAGTATGCAGCGCTGCTCGTCTGGAGAACACATATCTACCTCCAGATAATGCCCGCACAGCTGGCGGCGAAGCGGCAGACCTTCAGACGCCCTCGCAATCCAATGGACAATTCGTGCACAGTGTCGGAGCCAAGTTCTCTGGAGCTCAGTATAATGCGGCTGGACCACAAAACGGACCCTCGTTTAATGGGGGTTCTGGTGGCGGACCACCATTTGGAGGCGGACAGAGACCTTTCGGAGGCGCGTCCGATGGTAGAGGATTTCCGTCCCAAGCGAGTGGTCCTCAGGGCGGTAGAGGAGGATCTACAATCCAAGGCAGTTCCTCGGGTGGATACGGCGGAGCCAGCGGTAGCGGATCTTTAGATAGATATAGAGGACCGAGCGGTAGTGGTCCTTCGGGAGGATATAGTGGATCCAACGGTGGTGGTCCTTCAGGCGGATACAGTGGACAGCAGGGTCCTGAGCGCTCCCAGGCCCAGTACGAAAGAACCGCTGAAACCGTCAGACAAGAGAGCGACGTCAGACCAGACGGCTACGAATACAGCTTCGAGACTTCGAACGGAATCCACGCTCATCAGGTCGGTCAGGAAGCTGATGGCATCAAGGCTTCCGGTGACTTCGGATACGTTGGTGATGATGGCGTCGCTGTTATGCTGACCTACGAAGCTGATGAAAATGGATATCGTGCTTTTGGAGATCATATTCCGACGCCGCCGCCAATTCCAGAAGCCATCTTGAGGTCCATCCAACAGAATGCTGAGGATGAAGCCAACGGTATATCGGATGATGGTAAGTTATCGTCACAAGATGGTTTTCCCGTTCTGTTCTCTTTAAACTTTAGTATATTAATGGAAAGGATTTCTTCTTAAGTGCCATGTTTCCAATATAATTTTAGCGTCCATGTTTGGAGAGAATATGCTATTGCGCTGTTTTTATTTTGAGTTAGATAACTGTATAAGTCTTACTCCTCTAAAGGAGTAAGACTATGAGTATGTTATATCTACCTCTCTTAAGGTGCAGAAACTAAGGAATTCTTGCTGAGAATTAATGTAAATATTTATGAACACATGCATATTCATTAATACTGGTTGAGGTAAGAACAAAAGAAACAATAACGATTTTGATTGTCTTGACGGTCCAGGTGTTAGGAAGTCTTTTACACCTGAGTAAAGAATGCCGGTATAAAGATGTTGAATTGAAAAGTTGTATACTATATAGTAGAAGTTTTCATGTTTGAAATCCTCCACCCTTCTGGTTGGTAGCACTGAATTTCGATGACGTTGAAAATTTCCTGATGTCTTTGTTCGTGATAGAGAATAATCTAATGAAGCTCCTATCATTTCACCTCAGTATACGAATGGCAAGGTACCACATAACAACCTTTTTAATGAAATTCATGGCTGGACCCTTACTCAAACTGTGTAAGAAACTGAAGGCCTTGTATATGTGGATTTACGGATGGATAGAGTGAAGAATGCTGAATTGATGTATCGAATGAGGATAAATGGGTCATAAAATAGTTTTATTAACATATAGACTGACATAGTGATCCAGGTATTATTTTGATACATTTCGTGTTAGTGGCATTTTCGCACTCAGAAATTACAAGTGTATTATTATATTATGTTATGTTACAGTATATTATTAGGAGCTTAGGCCCTGTTGCAGTGAGGTCAAACTCATATTTGATATCCTCCATCCTTCTGGTTCTCATTGGTAGAACTGAATTTCAATGACGTTGAAAATTTCCTGATGTCTTTGTTCGTGATAGAGAATAATTTAAAGAAGTTCCTATCATTTCACCTCATTATACGAATGGCAAGGTACCACATAACCACCTTTTTAATGAAAGTCATGGCTGGACCCTTACTCAAACTGTGTAAGAAACTGAAGGCCTTCTATATGTGGATTTACAGAATGATATAGTGAAGAATGCTAAAGTGATTTATCGAATGAGGATAAATGAAAGTACAACATCACTGTTTCTTGCAGTAGCTTCGAGAGTAAAGATTACTGTAACGATCGCCCAACTTCGATAAAAGACGGCACTATAAGGAGCTATAAGTACAAGTTCTGTTTTCGGTGATCGTCTTTTGAGATATCAAATTGTCTTATAAACAACAATATTTTTTATCATCACAAAACCATCAGTCCTATAATGCCTTCTAATTGCAGGACTATTCACGGTGACTAACCACTTCCTATGAAGTAGTCTCTAAATTTCACAATATTTTTTTCAAATTGACCACTTCTCCCTTGGATTACAAACGTCATGGTTCATCTTTATTTACAGGCAGCTACCATGGAGATAGCTCAGGAAGCGGACAAAGTGGTCGGTATTCAGACAATGGCAGCGGACAGTACAAAGGCTCATCGCAAGGCTACAAGTCACAACCTTCAGGGGGTCAGGCTGGATTCGGAGGACAAAATAATGTAGGTCCATCCAGAGAATATGTTCCAACATCACAAAACCAACAGTACTATAATGCCTTCCAATCGCAGGGCCGTGGCCAGAGTGGAGGTGCAAGTGGTGGATCTTCTGGACAGTACAGTTCAGGTGGTTCTTCGCAGAAGTACAGCTCTGGAGGTCAAGTTGGCTTTGGGCGTCAGTCAGGACAATACAGCGCTGGTAGCAGCGGTGGTCAAGGCGGGTATTCTTACCAAGGATCATCATCAAGACCGTTTAATGCGGGCGATGCTGATGACCACACACAGAAGTTCAAAGGAGGAAACGGAGTGGAAGAAGTCTCCCAAGGATCTTCACAGGGAGGTGCACCTCAGAAGTATAGCTCCGGCAGAGGTAGCGAATCAGGCTTTGGAAACCAAGGCTCGTCAGGACAATACAATGCTCAAGGAGGAAGCCAAGGCAGGACCGGAGGATCGCCATCGACACAAGGTGGATTTGCATTCCAAGGATCATCCGCAGGGCAACATAATGGTGGCAGTGCCGGACAGGCACAGAAATACAGCGCTGGAGGTGAATATTCGTCAGGTCAAGGAGGTCAGGCCGGTTTCGCCCGTCAAGGCTCTTCTTCTTCCGGAAACGGCGACTCATCCTACCACTACAACAAACCTGTAGGCTCCTCCTTTTCTAGTCAATCCGGAAACCAAGGAGGCTCTTCTGGACCTGGCTTCCAACAACCTGCAAAATACACTGGCCTGCAGGGAGCAGCTCCAGGTCATCAGCAGAGTTCCGCATTGCAAGGAGCTTCTGACCACTCATACCAGTCGCAGAACAGGCCATATAATACTCGATTAAGCCAACAGAGCCAAGAAGGTGCTGGCGAACGCTTTGGAGGACCTAGGCAACCACCCAGTTTCAGCGCTGATACGGGATACAAATATTAATCGATTTTGTGATAACTTATATATTAAAAAAAGAATAATTTCATATAATGTATATATTTTATGTATAGATTTTTCGTGTACTTCTATAATGGAATATTAATATAATAATCAGATACCTATGTATAAGCAAATGAATAATATTTACTAAAAATATATATTCAGTTGTATCTACTGTATCAATAAAGCTCTGTGTGATATGAATATGACGTTTCAATTAAAAGTTTATAAGTATTTATTTATAAATTTATATTAATACACCAACACTTGAGTTACTATTACGTTTATTGTGATAACATTTATCTATTACGGTTATATGACGATTTCTGTAAATATCTTGTTAGAGAAATAATTTTTAAAAAGTGTAAAAATAACTAAATATTTTAGATTTAGTTTTCTAAAATCTAGGTAATCCAGTGCCTATTTTTAAAATCTAGGCCCGATATTTTAATGTCAAAGACTTCACTAATTAGACAAAATAATAGTAACAGCTATCGTTAGCCAATAAATGTAGCAATGAAAACGAAATAGATAATTATTATGGGAAATTTCCACGTGAACATAATGAGGTCATTTTTTACATGCAAACTCACTTTGTAATAAATAAAGCAAGATTTCAAAGTTACATGTAATCACACGTAATCTTCAAATAAATCTTTAGATAATTTTCATTACATGCAATCACACTTTTTTTTAATAATCCACCAAATTACAAGCTTTAGTACACCTGTTTTATAAATTTTCGCACTTTATAAATTATAGAATACGAAATTATATTTTTTTGCTTATTACTGAGACATAAAAATCTCAATATTAGCGAAAAAAAGATTGTATAAAATTAAACTGTATTTTTTGAAAATATCGCAATTGACCAACGAACTCTGGTGATTTAAAAAAAAAAAAAATATTTATGGCAACTTTTCCAATCAGATTTTTTTTAGTACTTGTTTTTAGTACGTATATGTAGTTTCTAGATTAAATAATAATAAATTAATCAAATTTTGGAAAAATTTGTAACTTTGTATCTTATGTCTCATCAATTTATACAAAATCTATTGAACCAATTTTCACAAAACTTAACATATATGTTATTTACATCGACCTTTAACAATTTAATGTATCTAAAAACTTCCATACTTTACCTATGATTCTCTACTTCCATACTCTACCTACTTTATTTATGATTCTCAAATTGTTAAAACCCTCGTTAATTCAGCAATTATTAAATAAAAATAATAAATCTCATCCGCAATAAATTACTATAGTTTTTATTTCACAGAACACAGATAGGTACTTAAACTATAGATATCACTCTTTACGTTGCTATTGCAGATCATGTTATCCGTAACCATTATTATTTAAAATTAAACTTCGTAAATTACGACGTAATTTTTTTTTACCTTAAAATTTAATGATGCTGGGTAATGATGAATTGCAAAGCGATTATGAAAGGATACTTCTACGTTTAATAGCACAAACGTGATTCAATCATATAACCGAAACGATCCCCGGTTCGCGTGCGTCTCAGTAATTATTTTATTGGGGTACAAAGTTGCAAATAGGAACAGAATTTTATAACGAATGACACTAAAAATATCGACTATCTAGCATACACCATCCACGACCTTTGGATACAACAGCGTAGATAATAGATAACAGCAATTAGGTACAATTAAACTAATAATATAGAATATCGTTAATAATTATTTAAAATCGATGTTTCATCTCGGCGAACGACGTGATATAGCCTTTGAAAATCCAAGCAGCTTTAGCGTGTGATGTATGCATATTTTTAATACATTATTATTACGTAAAGGTGAATAATTAGTCATAACTTTTAACTAATTACTAAGTAATAAGTAAGATAAGTTGCATATTATTTAATTACATTGCGAATATCGATGAGGTGCATGTCAACGAATGGTTAGCAACAATATTTCCAAACGCTTCTGGTTTAGACGACCACAAAAACATGTTTTATATGATTTATTTTTTTAAACAGAGTTGAAATCTATTCATAAATCTTTTAACTCTGAAATGCCTCAGATTGCTGTACGTATAAAAAACTTACCGTAATCTGAGACTAGTAATTCAGTATGAGTTTTTCGCGGACCTGGGCGTCCATTGACCGTCATACTACTCGGGATCGGGTGGCCAATAGGTCGTTTTAAGAGTGGCATAACAACAGGTCTACATCCACAACCGCTGCTTAGGAGACAGTATATTTCCATAGTCTCTACACTTCTTCAGTAATTAGTCAAAGTGCACAACCGATTGGCTGACGCCGCACGGTGCTTAAACCGTGCAGTAGCGCCGGAGGAGAATCCCCAAGGGAATCCACCAACCGTGAGGCCTGAGACGCGAGAGTCATTCCCAGGCTAATCTTCCACACTAGGAGGCTACTAAATGATGTTAAAACGTGAGGTGCACAGTAGATCCCGAAAACACAGTGAATTAATCTTATGGCCTAAGCTGCGCGAAATCGTTTGCTACCTAAAGATCACTGATTAATAACGAGACCACTTAGAGTTGTTAAATATAACGGGCGAACCCGTCATCTCAGGAAGTTTTAACGATATTGATCGATCCATGGCGGATCCGAAAACAGATCGGTTCCAGACCCCCGGTTACTTGCCGGAGTGCACAGTCGACTGGCTAATTCCGCACAATGCGCAAACCGCCTAGTGTCGCCCGAGATCTTCCCCAGAGGATCCGATCCCACCTGTCCACTTGACATCCTTCCCAATAGCTCTGTGATTGCCAGCAAATATGTTATAAAAAAATAAGTATTTGAGTGTCGCGACAGCCCCGGATCAAGAGGGGAGGGGGGGGGGTTGGCAAATCGGGGTACCCTTTTCGGTACCCCGGTTTTGTGTATTTGAAAAAAATCTTGTTTCATTAAAGCGCCTAGCATCCAGGGCGCTTCGTACTGTCGATTGTTGATTTGATTTTGGAATGCGTGTGCAGTGTGTTTGTGTGTGTGATGTCTCTGCCGGGAGGTTTTCCGTCGCATCTAAAAAATATCCCCACCACAGAAAGAAGGGTGCGAATCTACACGAGCAAAGCCGAATATACCCGAATGGCTGAACGTCAAGCGACGATGTGTATTTATGTGATTGATTAGGGGTGCGAGTAATTTGAGTTGGATTCTTTGTTAAACAATTATTTTGTCACTATAATTATTAGCTTATGTGGTTATAGATTATTTCGTAGAAAGAAAAGCTCGTCTTGTAAAGCTGTAGCAAGATTAGATTTTAAAATTTGCTGGGACCTAAAGATTGAAGGTGTCTGGCTTGGCGTTGTCTTCACTGGTTATATGTTATGTATATTAATGCTACATAAGGAATAGTTATTAGCAAATCGTTAATTAAGAATGCATATTTATAAAAGGGTTATTATTCACCAGTTACACATACCCACCCAGTATATTTCTTTCGTGAGTTTCTTAAAATCTTTAATCTCAAATGCTGGAGGGGAGAGGCGCCAATACCAAGTTTTTGCCCCGGCTCGTAAATATCGTAGATCCGTGGCTGTGTAACGATAGACTCGGGACTCAATTGAAATGGAAATGTTTTATACCTTGACGACGCGACGGTTAGAAACGAAATAATCTTACATCATTTTATTCTGAATAGTTGCCAGAATAGTTTTCATGGGCTACTTACCACCATTTGTTTTTTCAGAATCCATCTTCCATTGCCTGTTGCTCCAAGTAAAATGTGGGCATTGTAAAAATATCGGTCATGTCACCTTAACCCCCCATCGGCAAACAAACCCCTTTCCCCCCAAACACCGAACTAAAGCATTCTACATATATAAGGCGGGATAGGAACCCACGGAAGAAAAAGAATATCGGAAGAATAAAAAAATCCCCCCCACCTCCCCCCCCCTGATGATTATGACAGCAAATTAAGTATGTTTTTATTATTTTTGTAGTATTAAAACGGTTTTTTTCTAGTGATACAACGAATAGTAGTTTAACGAATACGAATACGAACAAGAATATAAAACCTTCTATTCGGCGAATATACAAATACGAACACGAATAACTGGCATATTAATAAAAAACTCATTTGTTTATTTATTTTATTGTTCTAGTTATTAAAATTCACAACCGGATTTTTTTGATTGAGTAAACACAACATCTGTAGATTCGCTGGGGACGGGCGATTTCTTTTTTCCTTTCCGCCTTTCCGAGGTGACTGTACACGGCTTCAATGATATATATTTTCGGGCGACTTTTTTCAGCCTTGGGAAATGTATATCGTCTCGCCAGAAGGCCAACGGATCAACAGACTGAAATAAATATAGAAGATTTAAATAAGAATTAATTTAGTTTTTAATATGTGAATTTCGTGTATAAAAGTAAGTATTATTAAATAACGTTTTACTTGCGTTATATAAGGAAAAAATAGGAACATAAAAGTTAATTAACTGACCGGAAAATATCGAAACTGGCTCTTCCATTTCCGTACAAGATGCGTACAAAAATATATATTTTTAAATATTCGTGTTTGTTTATTCGGCGAATACGAATATTCGGCAATGATCTGCTATTCGGCGAATACGATATTCGTATTCGTATCCGTTGCATCACTATAGTTTTTTCCAATATGGTTCGTTTATCGGCTAGTCTCGAGCGTCTCGACGTTATTATTTGATTAAAATGTACATCGTTTTTTTGTGTCGCTTGTATAAGAGATATTGCAACCCATTTCACAATGTGTTTTACACCCTACTACGCATCTGTGTACCGAATTTCAAATCTCTAAATCCAATATTTCAAGATTGAAGTATGACTAGCGCGCCCCCTCCTGGTGGACCGATTTCAACCACAATCTTTTGAACTCTTGCCATGTCCAAATGATGCCTTCATTCAAAATTTCAGCCCAATCGGATGAAGTGTTTGGGCGCTATCGTAAAGGAATACGCACAGACACACAGACACATAGACACACAGAAGTGCGTTTTTAATACTTTCCTTTGCCAGGAAAATAAGGCGTCAATCACATAGCAAAAATGTAATATATTATTAGTCTCTGATTTATAAGAACAATTATTGTGTAATCAAGCGCCATCTACCGAATTGAACCAAAACTGACTGCATTTTTTATCGTGTCCCCTTATTATTTTAGATCAAGGAAGTTGAAGCGATCGCTAGCAGATGGCGCTTCTAATAAAAATCTAAATTTATACAAATATTTACAAAAAATGTACCAATTCTAGAACACCGATGTTAAATAAAGTAAGTGCGGTATACTGTAAATGTAGTTTAGTTTATTTAGTTTTTTCAGTCGAAAATGATTCATCTAAATCTCTCTAAAATTAGAACCCGAAGATGGAAAACTAGAAAGGTAGGTACATAAAGATACCTGGGAGATTTTTTAACGCTGGAATGCTAATACCACCGATCTGTGCCTTTTCCGTTGTGACAGCTCGCGGGCAGCCGATCTCCATATTTATGCAATTATGTAATTATATACGAAAAAAATCACCTCCAACACCTTCTACAAAGACATTTTCGAGGGTTGAAAACATGCCGTCGTGAGTTTCATTCCCATGGCTGGTTTTTAAGGGTTAAAATGCCATTTCAATGTATCATTAATTTTATCATTTCATACTAATGCGTACAAACTAAACCCGGTTTTAGCTGTTGTCCGTCTGTCTGTGTTGTCTGTGTTGTTAGCTGTTGTCCGTCTGTATGTCACCGTCGATTACTTCGCTCGGTTTAGCCATTAACATAATGTTTGGCAGTTACAAAACTATCTTACTTATGCCTAACTCAGATTTTCGACTACGGGGTGGTGCAGCTGCGACAGCAAGACGAACCTGCTGAAAATAGAACGCGAGTACAGAATGGCACTGAAAACATCCGGACAGCTCCAGAGACATGGGAGTTAATGGGTCCTTGCTGAGTTGGCCACGAAGACCCATTCTGTTCAGGGTTGGTCACACTCACGGGTCAACACCTATCTGACGGCCTCCACGCCTGAAGTGCGAGCCTGGGTAGGACTCTGCCCTTATGGTTAGTTTCCCCTGGGAATCAACCTTCTGGAGCTCCTGGACGTTCTGCGCACCGTGCGGCGTAAGCCAATCGACTGTGCACTCTGACTAACAGTCGGGGGAGACTGGAAGCAGTACTGTTTCCTATAGAGCGGGGGGTGGTTGCGGACCTTAAGGCGACTGCTCTTGAAACAACCATCGGCTATCCGATCCTGGGTAAACAGCCGGGCAAAGGACGCTGTGGTCCGCGATAGATTCGGTAAACACCGTTTCACCGCTTCGTAAGGGAGAGGACCGCGCAAGCGACCTCGAACTTGTAACCAATCGAGAGACTGGAGTAATCTGGTCACAATTGAAAGTAAGGGCGTGAGTGTAGGCCCGCCGGGTAACACTCCTGGCTATCTCGCGGTTAAGGCGTTGGCCTCTTACGGGCTTGTGGCGTAGCTAGATGGTGGTCCGTTTTGTCCTCAAGTCTTCTACGCTCACTCCAGGGAGATAGAACGACTAATCGTTAAAACTTCCTGAGGTGACGGGCTCGCCCGCTGTAGTCGACAACCCTAGCTCCCGAGACATCTCTGCACGGAGACGCTCTGGGAGATGCTCGACACAAATCCATGGCACTTCAGGACGTAAGACCTGAACGAGTACATGCTGCGCAAACTGGTTCAACTGCACATCGAAGTTCTCGAGAGGCGCCGGGCGATTGGTACCTCGGCCACGGTCAACACAACCCGATGCTCACGAATTCGACTTGGCGAAGTTGAGTACGTGAAACGCGCAGAAAGAAAGCGGCAGGTCAGAAAACGACCCACCGCTCCCCATCCGCGACTTATCTAGAGACCCAAGTGCGCGAATGGCTAAAAATGCACTGAAATAAAAGTATCACAAAATATAATAAAAATGAAACTAAAATAAGAGAACGATTGAACATATTTTGGACAATTATCATTATTACATTATTACCCATATTGGTTCTACTTCGCTAAGATAGTTTGTAAGTTGTACATATTATTATAATGTAGATCGTAGCTAATATAGTTCATAAGTTGTACATATAACTTAGATCAAAAGAACATAGTAAAATCGGACTAACACGCGATTAAACCTGCGGGACTAACATCGTCTCTCATGGCGGCACCACTCAGAATGCTTGCGCATCTACTGGTGTCGACGTTTGTAGTAATCAGTTAGCTGACACACCCGAGTGCGTGCACAAACGCAGCGGACTAAAAATGTAAAACACGAAACAGGAAAATAAATTAATTCTGATTCTGATGTTACTTTGATACACCGGTTCTCGACAGCTCACCGAAGTTAAGTAGTGTTGCGCGCGTCTAATACGATGACGTATGGATGACGTTTTGCATTTGACTATGTGACGTAACAGTTTTACAGGCTGAAAGTGATTACTGCTAGGCGAAAAGATGAGCCAATGGGGCACTATAGAAAAATACAGTATTCATATTGTTACAAAGAGGGACCAAACAGGGTATTTTTTTGGAGTTTACTTTTATTTAACGCCCCTGGTATGACAATTTGATAGATAGTAAAATCGAACGTTCACAAAAAGGGTTACGTAAAGTTCAAAAAATGTAGGTACAGTAAAGTTCGAAAATTGATCGGAGTCTTGGATCGAAAATTGCCCAGTGAGGACTGCGCGCGTCTCTTTCGCACGCACGCGAGGAAGAGATAGAGAGTTGTGTTGTATACTAGGGATAGAGAGCTGTGTTGTATACCCTCTGATACCGCAGTCTAGAACGGCGAATGTAGAAATGACGTAGAAATAGAAATGTGAGATGGTATGATGGGCAGGTGGCTGTTTTACTGATGTATTTCGAGGGCCGCTCGATAGATGGCCACAATAATCTAAAGATCTCTAAAAGCTCAGTCGAGAAATTATCAAATTCACAAAAAAAATTGTTCCATCGATGATTTTACCATAGAAGTTTATAAACAACAAGATGCCCTCCCTAGAATATTTTTAACGGATTTAAGAGTTTAAGGGCAAGAGTTCTCCTGGGAAGAGTTTTAAATGTATTGTTTGGAATGAGGTTACAATATCGATCAATATTTAGTTCAAATTCTGACAAAAAAACCCTAAAAAACTCTAATTGAGGAATACAAAGAAATTTTTGTTTAACTTATTTAGTTGTTATTAGTAGTTATTAGTAATAATTTTTGTTTAACAATAAATGGATCTATTTTTCCTGTTAATGTTATTTTAATTTTCCCTATATACTATACTAGCCTCTATCCGCAGCTTCGCCTGCGTTAAAGTAAATTTTTGAGGGCTGTTTATTTATTTCGATCGGAACCCTACGGAAGATATAGCTTATCTAAAGGGTTAAATGCAGGTTAAATGAGATTCGCGAGTAAGTATTGAGATTTATATTTTAAGGTCAAACTATATTAATTTATTGTTGTTTTAATTAGGCATTTAATAAAAATTTAAGTGGGAAGGTATAGGGTTTTACGTGGTTTTAAATGTTAGGTTGTACAAACCTGATAATTAATATATAAAAAAATAATTGTTAACTTAAGGACTTCTTTGTAGAAAATATTGCTGTTTTTCCCCTCGGTGCTAGTATAACCAGACTGCTAGCTAGGTGAGCTCACTCTGGTGAAGCAGGCCACATATATCCACCCATGTGAGAAGCTGTTCTCGCTCAAGTCGATTCCTGCTGCCTTCGGTGACTGCATCATAATACATTATAATTGTGCACCTTATGCACCTTAATGTTCATATAGACTTATTAGTCAATCTAAATAGAACAGCATCTATTGATTGCATTCCATCCTATAAAATACGATAGATGCTACAAATAATTGAATATTGTTATTTTATCGCTGGTTAAATTATTGGGTGTTCAATCGGTTTCAAATTATGAGCAATCAAACGATCCTTTATTAAAAAACATTCATTATCAATGTTATTATAAATGGCCAAATAAATTTGCTTTTGGTCGTCAGTGTTATCAGCGCTACTTGAATTACTTTATTCGGGTAAGATACTGAATTGATTTGGATTTTTTTTTCCTAAAATAGGTAAGATACTCAAACTAGTACCATGCAAGACCCTTATATCTATTACATGTAGTAATTTGCATAATATTAATTATAATAGAGGATGAAGCTTCCGGAAGTGGTAAATTCGCCAAATGGATACGAATATAATGTAATGTAATGCAGCATACTCAAACAGTGAAAGAAAATGGAAAACTAAGAAGTATTTAAGGCGGTTTTTAATACTGATGAGCTTTATATATACACACGAAATAATTAATTATCATTATATTATACATACATTAAATAATTTATAAACACATAGAACTAATATTGATATCCAGAGTTAGAGTTGTAAGAAGTCTTTCTGGGCAATTGATTTGAAGAGGCTGATTGGTACGATTTCTGGTAGCCTTGCTGCTGTTGTCCTTTTTGCTGGAATTGATATTGTGATTGGCCGTTGTATTGTCCAGCATTTCCCTCTGAATAGTGGCCTGATGAGCCGTATTTGCCCTCAGCGTAGCTTCCTGTAATAATAAAATTAAAAATATTAAAATAAATATAATAATAAAATATTCATATCACACTTTAATGGCTGTATATTATGGTGTACCAAATGGAAATAACTGTATATTAAAGGGTACCAAATGGCACTACTGACAACCCTACTGAAATGGAAAAAGAGGACACTACCTCTTCTTACACATATTATAATAAATTATAAGAAAATTTCATATGAGTGAGGCTTGAGTGAGCTCAGCTTGAATATCATATTATTGCTTATAAATGTGAGAAGAATCGGTTTCAGCCGTCAAAATTGTCCCTTAAAACTAGAGACTGTAGAAAACTCGGTATTGATCGGAACGCAAGCAAACGGAGGCATAAGAGACTACTCAGCATACAGATATTGTTTATTTACGACTTATTACCTACTGCTAGATAGCGCAGCGTGCTCAAACGCTTCTCAAACCTTTATTTAACAGTCAACTTCTTCAAATTTTCAAAATAAAAAATAAAAAAAAATTTTTTTTTTTCAAAAATACTGATTTACCCACAGAAAAAAAATACCGTGCAGTAATAACACGCCGTATATTTTCGGAATTTACTAAATTAGACCTTTTATTTGACACCAAACACAATAAATTTATGTTAATTTATTGATTTTTGGATATTTAGACAGCTACTTACTTGATATATTGTACATTTGAACAGTTAAGATGGCATAACAATTCTAACAATACTACACACTTTTAAATCGGTTCGAGCCTTTAGGAGTTATGATGGAATAAAGAAACGGAAAACATACAGAGATAAAACCTGAACATATTCCACTAGTTTTTCGTTGGACAGTCGTGTAAAAAAATCTCTGCTTATCAGCCGAATTTAGACACTGTCAACAATAATAATAATAATCGTCAGAGAAATATTGAATACTAGCTGCGCCCAGCGGTTTCACCATGGTGATGGAAAATTGTGAAAATGATGATAGAAAACCATATATCTTTATAAATTATTGTGTTATGTGTTATTCTGATTATTCTATATTATTGTAAATTTTCATCAAAATCCATTCAGTAGTTTTTGCGTGAAAGAGTAACAAACATCCATACATACATACAAACTTTCGCGTTTATAATATTAGTAGGATAATCGAACATTCAACAGTGCCCATCAGTGAAATTGAAATAGCAAAGATTATATTTTAATTAGCACTCTTACGTTAACGTTTAGTTTAAGATGTACCAACTCTAACGAAGGCCTTTGTTGGTCACAAAATGCAAACAGGTGTAGGGTCTATTTAGTACTCGATGATGTGATTGTCGATGACCATCGCGAATTCTCGGTAACAGTGTTTGATTCGGTAATACTAAATGATGTCACAGCCAGCGGCATAGCATTTCGGAGAAACCAATAAAAGTCACAATCCCAGTGTTCAAACACCCGGCACACGTAATCAAATAATAATGACAAAAAGAATCCCAAACACATAACACTCCTTTTTTTAGGCAGTCGGGTATAAAAACAAGCAACTATCGAAACGATGGGAACGACGCGCCCCCCTGCTGTCAAGTGATGACTGTCTTTTGCGCCAATGCGTAACACGGCGATTTATATCGATTTATATTGATTTAGACCACAATTCAAGTATTTAGGACGGCCGATGTCCATAGCCGGATCGGTCAGGCAACAGCAACATTCGCCTCGCTCAAGTGGTGCATATGAAAGCGAACGAATATTACCATCAAAACCAAAGTACGACTATACCGAACTCCCATTCTTCTTTATGGATCGGAAACGTGGACGTTACTACAATCGGACCTCAAAAATTTCGAAGTCTTCCAAATGCGATGCTTGAGGCAGATTCTCGGTGTCTCACTCCGCGACCGAATTCGAAACGAGACCATTAGAGAAAGATGCGATCTAGTAACAACGATCAAAGAAGAAGTACAAAAACGTCGACTACGATGGTTCGGCCATGTTTGCCGAATGAACGATAATCGCTTGCTACATAAACTTCTTTGGCGAGACCGTTCGACAGAATGGAGAATTCAGCGATCGGCACCCAAGAAAACCTGGCTAAATAACATCAAAGACGACCTAAACAATCAACGATTATCGGCTAGGGATGCTCGAGACGTGGCAAAAAATCGTCAAGAATGGAAGCGAATCGTGAATGGAGTACGAGATCCAGCGGCACCGACAGCAGCGTATTGGCTGCAAGGGCGACCCCCTCCCCAATCGCCGGCTACGGAATAAATAATAATAAAAAAAATATATTGAAGAAGCTACTTTCTCCTTATTTGAGAGCAAGGGGTACAATGGCGAACGACGCGCCCCCCCGCTTTCCAAATTTTTCCAATCATTCTTCAAAGCACAACCAAAAGCAACTAAGTTTTGCATTTCTCTTGGTTTCCAAGAGGAGTAATCATAATTGATATATAGGAGAACTAATAAAATTATAAATTGCGTTTCTCTTAATTTCTTAGTAGAGTGCTTCGATTCGAATTCGGGACTTTTGACTCAACCTATTTTAATTAACCCTTGAGGGTGGAATTTTGGAAACTCCAACATAACGGGTGTTCACGCTCTGAGCCGGTTTCAACTAAGTGCTATGCAGAAGGACGACGATTGTAGAAGAAGAACAGACAAAGAAATATATAAGCCAATGATGTGCATGCTGTGAGATTATGTGGTTAGGGATTTGGGATGGATGGAAAATGAACAGCTGTTGAAAGCATTCTTTGTGGAAAACCTGAAGTGGATAATAAATTCAGACGACTAACACTGCAATGGCTTAATTCTGTGGTTAAAGATCTAAATTCAGTTGGAAAGAACAACTGGAATACCAAAACCCAGGTTAAAGGGAGGAATGGAAGAAGATGCTCCACGAACCCATGACTCACGTTCACTGAGAAAAATATTACGTTGTAATATACGGAAAAACGCAGGTTTTAACGAGCATTACGTTTATAACTCAGACTGTGGTCCATACGTATGACATTACATGATGCGTTACGGTGTTGGCGTGATGGTAGTTACCGTGCCGTAATGTTAAAACATAATGTTATTTCATTATGTAGGGACCTTGGGATCTCGGATCTAACATGTCAGCTTGTAGTGGTATACTTACGGTTATTGTCGGAGACATGAATCATGTAAAAACTACAGTATACTGTTATTACTGAATTAAGGGCAAAGAAAATGTATATAATCGAGTAGTGGAGTTTCAACAAAATTCCTTGTAATTAAAAAAAATACGATTGAAATATCGTTATTCTGTATAAAACCGTAATAACAAAATGGTAATATAAGAATCAATCATTTATTTTTCTCATTGTTGTAGGTCTGATAATTAGGACTTTCATATCTTTGAAGATAAGAGATATATACGAAGATATCTATTACATTTTTATCTGTTTCTGAAGTGTTTCTGAAGTGTAAGTTTAGACTGGGCTGATGGGAAGTAAAACCTATTTCCTGATATTTACTATACTTTCACTTCTTTACTGGTATTGTTGTCGATGGTATTGGCCGGATGCCGTGGGTTAAAATACCTGCCAATCCGGATTTTTTTTTATTTGAAAGCAATTTTGACTTCGACAGTTATATGGTAACCCTGTCGAATCACAAGTTATTGCCGTAAAACCGCCACAACGCCGCCATTTTCCAAAACGGTTTCTTTTTCTCAGCATGGATTTATGGGGGATTTTAATATATTTTTACACTTGGGCTTACTAAACAACTGTGACGAGTGTCACATTTTTACTCAGTTATTGACTCGATTGATAATGTTTGTTCGCTTAGTATGGGTCGGTAAAATGGAAGCATTACCGTCATCGTTAATTCCGGCAGCTTCGTCGCGAGCGTTCTGTTCCAGAGCCTTGAGAATGGCCTCGGGGATTGGTGGTGGAGTCGGCAAATGGGCTCCCTGTGGCATGTAACCGCCCTCTCCAGCCTGATAGACAATGTTGTAGTTGATGCCATCGTCGCCGGTGTAGCTGAAGTCTCCACGGGCCTGGATACCATCGGCCTCGTGACCTTCCTGTGTGGCCCTGATGCCGTTCTCGGTCTCGAAGGTGTAATCGTAGCCGTCGGGCCTTACATCACTGTCCTGAAAGGTTTATATAATACGTATTCAAATTTAGAAAATTTATTTAGGTAGGTAAAAACGCAACGAAGACTACCTTAGAACAGGCTCCCGTCTAACTAAGTAACATTGTTATTGTACTATGATCTTTGGATTCCTAGGGTGGCGAACCCGCTACCCTAGGAAGTTATAACGACAAATATTCGTTCTTATAACCGTAGGGTGAACGCAGAGACTTAGGCCCGTTACAGTCACATGGATGCTCCGCGCTCCGCGCTCCGCTAGCGGTTTCACCAACGAGGATTTCACCAACGATTTCAACTATACAGTAACGCGGAGCGGTCCACACAGTCTTTACCGAGCAACCGAACAGAGACCATCTCTGTTTAATTCAGACAATGAGTCTCCAGTTAAAAGATGTTGCAGCTTATTATGTTTAGAAAAAGGAGGAAACTTTGCTTCTGCGATGTCCTGCCATCCTTTCAAACGAATGTCTCGGTCTTTATAATCTTCATCGGAAGCATCCTACAAATACTTCATTTCCTCAACGCCACTGATTAAGGCGTTGTGGAAATGTAGTATCAAAATCAGCTATCACGTCTGCACAGCACTGAGATCAAAACCAAACTAAGTCACTACGCATACACAATACGCGGGTCACCGCAGTATTGTGTATGCTCTAACCTGTCAATGTGGAATCAAATGACGCGGAAGCTCCGCGGCGCGTAAGGGTCTTGCGGAGGGCTCTTATGCTTGCAGAGCATCGGCAGCACTGTGAAGACTCCCGTAACAACAATGACACCCTCTCCGAGCAAGGACTGCAGAGCATCCACGTGACTGTGTAACGGGCCTTAGGAACAATACAGTCCACCGTCGAGTCCTGGGAAGAGAAATCGACGATCCGACTTTGCGCCCTCACTACCAGATTTAGGCGGATTTCTCGGTACTCAGGTATGATCACGGATTCGAGGTCGCATGCGTGGTCTCTACCTGCATTAAGCGGTAATTCAATTTGAATATACCGCCGACCGAGACGCCCTTTACCCTCCGTGGTCACTCTGGATCAGGTGGCCAACGGATCGTTCCAAGTATAGATGACGTAAGGTCGACAACTACCCACGAGTTTTATTTATTACACCACAGGTTAAACACATTGTTTATAACTCGCAAGATGCTCCAATACCCCAATCCAACAAAAAAGAACTACCCCCACTCTCGTCGGAAACATGCATCTTCCGACTGCAGTACTACAGCTATGGCAGAAGCTCACGGCGCCCTCGCAAATTAAGTCCCTCTACGAGAAGGCTACTAGATAGGAGTTGAGCCGTGAGTTGGGCAAGTCAGATGACATAGAGATTGGTCAAATCACCCCAAGCTGTACGAAACCATTGAGAACCATTGAGAACCATTATACAATGATCTAGAAAAAAATATTCTTCTGCTATTCACTTTGCAACAACTAGAGATGTCAACTACATCGGGCCAGCCCGTCACCTCAGGAAGTTTTAACGATTAGTCGTTCTATCTCCCTGGAGTGATCGCAGAAGACTTGGACAAAACAGTCCACCGTCTAGCTCCGCCACAAACCCGTAAGAGGCCAACGCCTTAACCGCGAGATAGCCAGGAGTGTTTCCCAGCGGGCTTACACTCACTCCCTTACTTTCAATTGCGACCAGATTACTCCAGTCTCTCGATTGGTTACGAGTTCGAGGTCGCTTGCGCGGTCCTCTCCCTTACGAAGCGGTGAAACGGTGTATACCGAATCTATCGCGGACAACGGCGTCCTTTGCCTGGCTGTTCACCCAGGATCGGGTAGCCGATGGTCGTTTCAAGAGCAGTCGCCGTAAGGTCCGCAACCAACCCCGCTCTATAGGAAACAGTACTGCTTCCAGACTCCCCCGACTGTTAGTCAGAGTGCGCAATCGATTGGCTTATGCCGCACGTTGCGCAGACCGTCCAGGAGCGCCAGAAGGTTGATTCCGAGGGGAAACTAACCATAAGGCCAGAGTCCTACCCAGGCTCGCACTTCATGCGTGGAGGCCGTAGGATAGGTGTTGACTTTGAAACAGTCTGGTTGGTCCACTTTCCCGCCAAATATTTTACATTCTAGTTTATGCGCTATCCGTCAACATGTTAGCTAATTTCATGGATATGCCAAACGGTTTTGACTAGTGTATGGAAGGGGCAGTCTCGATACGAATTGTACATACCGTGACTTTTGGGCACTCGCATACACAGCATCAACTCGCATGAATCGCATCTTTATGCCAAGCAAAACCCGCATCTTCAGAGGGAAGAAAAACAGACGTCGAGCGACATAGTCAGGCAGTGCTTCCTCTGTTTTTTTTATTTTGGCTTCCACTATGTCCCAACCATTTCTCTGTGCGTTTGGCCCGAAAGGCAGCTATAAGATCTACCCGCAATTGAAAATAAACCAAAGTACACTTGCTCAACAAACTTCCTGGCTCGACTAGTAGATATTTATCTCCCAGAAAGTGTCTCTCTCATTCTGTCTCTTTCACCTTATTATGCCACAGTGTATGAGTTCACGGGACAATTGTTTGGGGTGCCTGTACTAAGTCTGCTCTTGATACAATAAAATACAATACATCACAATACAATACAATCAACTACTCCAGTAGCATGCGTCACAGAATTAAATGCTAAAAATGTAAATATTAAAAACTTTACTGCATTAGAGTTGTCATGGCTTTAATATTATATTCAATATTACCTACATACACATAATCAACATTAACTAATGTGATTTAATAGTCAGGGAGAATAATATATTAAAATAGAAACGCAAATTTTAAGTCGAATACTCTTCTCAAGATGCTTAAACTTCTATTGAGAGTATAAAATAGAGAGAGAGAGAGAGAGAGAGAGAGAGAAGAGAAGGTAGAAAGTTATTTATGGTAACAGCAATCTAAGGCTATCAGTTATTCCGAAAGTAAATGATTCATGAATATAGTTAAAGTTTTGGTAAAAAAAACATGAAAAACTTTTTTTTAAGCTGTCTAAACCAGGCTCTCCCATCAATAGGTAGTAAATATAGTGTAATTTTTAAAAGCTCTACATAATATTACTTTATTGCTAATTTATACTAATAAACTTTATTTTTAATAAGTCAGCTCTCAATCTAAAATTTGTCGTGGATCGCACATCTATAAAGGCATAGTAAGACGTGTAACATGCCTCATGTTGCATAGTATTGAGATGGATCAATTTGTCGCTTTATTTTAATTTAAACGTCATTATTTTAGTTGAAATACAAGATATGACATGAAATAAATAAATAAATAAATGTAATAATAATTACTAACCTGTCTAATGATTGCAGCATTGCGTTCGTACTGGGACTGAGCGCGAACACTGTACTGTTCATTGTTGTGTGAAGCTGCAGCTGCATACTGTCCATTATTATGTCCACCGTTTCCTCCCGACTGAGGCGGTAGGTAGTTTCTTTGGAGTCCACCAGCAGCAGCAGACGTGACTCCCAAAATAGCGACAACGGCGAGCTGTAATAGTTCATTTCAGTTCACTTTATTTGCAGTTACCACACGGAGCTGCGGGCTGTAAGGCGGATGCGATGGCTTCTCAAGCTGTTTTCTTCCAAAAATTAATGACTTTTGTGACATAATGAATTATCATTGGTGCAAAAGAAGCTCTCTCAATTCAGACCGTGGACGTATAAGTTTTAGACTTGTTAAAGTGAACTGGCAAAGAAACTTTACCGTAATACCACTTAAAACTGATTGTTTTACAATCTTTTGATGAAACTGCCGCCACATAGTTACTTGCAGAAAAAAATGTCATCCCCATTTTTTAAAAATATCTGATCTTCACATCAATCGCTTTCATAGGGACTTCACTATTAAATTTCAAAATATGCAATGTAATTAAAATAAACCGCTGTGTCACTCCTAGGGTTTCCCGGCCAAAGACTTACCGAAGAATTTTGATAGTGACATTCCTTTGGGAAGGAGTTTGACATCCCAAGTAGCAGAAATTGGATATATAACTATCACGGCAACGTTATCGCTACAGCTTTTAGTCACACAAACTGGTCATATAGCAGTCATATAAACGTTTATATGACTGCTATATGACCGGATTAGGCGCATTTTATAGGGCTTTTAGCTGAATAGTGGCTGAATAGCAGTCATAACAGCTACCTATGGTGGTATTAGCCACTCTTATATTGCCAGTGGTTTAACAGCCGCTGTTGTTGAAAATTAATTGATTTATATACTTTTGGCTTTAGAAACGCATAGAATGTATATTCGCTATAATTTAAAATTTCATTTTATATATTATTGTATCTTATCGTACTTTAATTTTCCATCTATTTTTTATTTTATTTCAAACCAGTTGATAGGAGTTCCTACACTTGGTTAAGTCAAAAGTAATGAAAATAACAAGTATAATATTATAATGGTAAATACCTATTAAGTACCATTAATACCATTAAATACCTATTAAATACCATTAAATACCATTAATATAATGGTATTTAATTTAATAAGTATTTAATTTAATTAATAAGTATATTAATTAATAATTTTTTATAATAGTATAATAGTATAATAATAGTATAATAATAGTATAATAATTTTAATAATAGTATAATCATTTAATAAGTATTTAATTTAATTAATAAGTACCTATTAAATACCATTAATATAATGGTAAATACCTATTAAGGTATAACATATGAACGTCAGTATTGCAAGGTATGAACATTACCCTTCTTTCCACACCAGCATGTTGGTTGACTGGAAAATATTGATATGTAGCAATAAGTCTCCTATTGTACCTTGATTTAATTGTGCAATAAAGAGATATTTCATTTGATTTCACAATCTGACTTCCATCTGGAATTAATCTTAATCGTCTTAGAAGGGCTCAAAACTGATTTCCGTCTTCATTACGAAAAAAAAATTGGCGCGTTCGCAATACTTTCCTACCTCATCATTGGTTGTTGGGCCGGGGAAGTAAAGGAAACATTAAGGGCCTCAGATTTGAGCCCAGAGCAATACCAGATAATATTTTAAATATTTCTCTTTCAGTAACACAAAATATCACATACTGACAACGATTATTAAAATAGCTGGCAAAAGATTTATAAGATTTGGAAAATAACCAAAATTAGTTAATTTAATAATATTTCAGAACGCTGTAGATAGATAGTACATGAACCTATGTATTTGGTATGTATGTATTACATGCTGTAATAGTACATTTTATATACGGTTTATATACAATTGTACAGCTGTAATAGTACATGATGTAGATAGTCATTAAAATAACACGATGACAATGAATCAGCGATGTCAAGCGTTCCACCTGTGGTAAACATTTAGAACACGAACAGCGGTGGCTCTGATTAGCTTGTGTTTTCCTCTAACTAAACCTTCACACATTACATGCAATCTCAGTCAAGGGTCAGTGACTGTCTATTGCGGTTGTGTGGACTCATTAAGTGTAATTCAGTTTAAGATGTGATTCTTTGTTAAGACAAAATGGAAACAAGCACGCAATGGAAAGAGGTGGGTTATTGAAAGACGAAAGAAATATGAGAGAGCAAGAGATAGCGAGACAGAAATAATAAGAATGAGTAAGATAGAAACAGACAGGGGTAGAAAATAGTGAAGTAAAGAGATAAGACAAAAATAGCAATTCTAAAATTACTAAAAGACACAATAGCGAACAACGTAAACGAAAACTAATAAAGAACTTAAACGAAAGCGTAATGGAGAACGTAAACGAAGACCTAATAGAGAACGAAACGAAAACATTATAGAAAAGTTTCGATATTGATTATTCACGTATTATATTACTAACTGAAATTACTTATCTTAATCGATAATATCAATTAACAAAAATAATTCAAACTTTTAATAAGATTTTCGTATATTCAGTAGAGTAAAGCGTTGAATGAAATCCAGCAACATTTTATGTCATCTGTTGAAACAGTTAATGTCACTCAATATGTTAACAATATGGAATTTTACAAAACAGGATCAAATAGAACCGTTTTAACACTTTGTAAGAAGGAAGCCGAGTTGCTGATGATCGTGATAAATACTTAATAACTCTCTCTAGAATTGACGAATTGTAACGAACATTTATTTATTTATTTATTAATATTTCACATACATTTATAATACTAGATTAATAAGAATTAAAATCTACCTTGCTGGAGTAATGCCCGTACTAAGGTAGACTTTTATGTATTCTTTTTTTACTTTTTTATTTTTTAGTTGGTAAGTGTGACATAATGTAGCATTGCTTTACGTGGTAGCTCTATATTTACACAAATTTTTCATGTACCTACTTATAATTTAGTAACATAATATACATAATAATATTAAATAATCATATATACACATACACATATAAACATATACATCTACACATATACATACACTTTATATACATATACATTTACACATATAATCTATACATATACATAAAAGTAGTAATTTTTTAGAACAAATAAAGAACTTTCAATAAAAGTCCACACCGGGATGTGAAAGTTTGTCTGTTGTCTGTGAATCTTATTCGGGATCGATCTCTTGAATTCTTGCTCTAGCTAGATGGTTATAATAACTCACTTTCGATGCGTGTGTGCAAATAAAGTGGCGTACTTTTATTTCAGCAAAGTCTTTTATCGGGTTGACAATGGTATGTTGTTGAGCAGGTTATCCCCTTAGACTTTTTTCAAAGCTTCTGCTATTCTTCGCAGACTACTTCAGAAATCGTTAGCGAATTATATATTACAACGGTTTTATGTCATCCTTCTATTTACCTAAGTAGACAAAGTTGATCAGAAATTATAGGATATATTGCGTTAAGTGTCAACTTGTCATGAAACAAACAAGCAATATTCAAGATTTGTTAATATATTCGAATTATATTAAGAAAAACAAGGCCAAGAATATATATCAATGCGGTAGCCCTGTCTATATTTGATCCAATACCTATCAAAAAATATAACAAACATGCCCTATGCAGTTAGATTATTAGGGTTATTTGACATTATAAATAAGATAAAAAGCGAATTTACCGCGTGAATTTTGTAGCATTGTTGTCCAGGGTAGACATTATTTACCCTGGACAACGGCGGCTGCAACGACGCCGAAACGTCGGGTAGTACCAAAATTCACGGGGTAAATTTATTTTTTTGTCTTATTTATAGATTACGAGGTTACGTCACTAACAAAGACGCCATTTTGAATACGTCAGAAATTCTCCCGAGCTGGGTTAGGTTACTAATCTAGATGCATAGCATCAATGGCTTGTTCTATTTTGATAATTTGGATCAACTTCAATCAACAAACGACAGTTTATTGTTAATTAGTCTCTAAAGGCAATGCCTTTATTTATCATTGAAATGTCCCTTTATTTATCATTGAAAACACTAATACTCTGTCTTCCCTAAGCAATTTCTGCAATAAATAAATAATTTATTTGTGTCCGTTTATATTATATCAGGTCCATTTACTATTATATGAGTACTACAACGCCGGAAAAATGTAAACAAAAACAAAGAGATCTTTTAACGAAAAAACCCGCCTGATAAAGAGATACAACTCAAACTAAAGCCCTCCCTAATACACAAGGTTATGACAATGTATACTTGAAGGTGTCGACTACAACTGGTGAATCAGTCACCCCAGAAAGTTTTAACGATAACAATCGTTCTGTCTTACGCGAGGTGAGCGTAGAGGACTTAGGGACGATAAAAATCTACTGTCCAGCAAAGCCAACATACCCGTCAGAGGTCAACACCTTACGGCGAGGCACTGGAAAGGTCACCCAGTAGGCTACCAACTTTGGCAGGATACTTCCGACCTCGAGTGGTTACGCGTCCGAAATCGCTTGCGCGGCCTCTACCTGTCGTATTAATGCGGTAATTCAGTATGAATTTATCGCTGACCTGGGCGTCCTTTGCCCGTCATACCGCTCGGGACCAAGTGGCTAATAGGTCATTTTAAGAGCCGTTCGACAACAGGTCATCCACCCCGCTGCTTAGGAGATTGTATATTACCATATTCTCCACAATCCTTCAGTAATTAGTCAGAGTGCTAACCGATTGACTGACGCCGCACGGTGCGCAAACTATACATTAGCGCTGGAGGGCAGTCCTCCAGGTAAACCGACCCCACCAGCCGTGCGGCCTAAGATACGAGAGTCCTTCCCGGGGTAGTCCCTCACATGGGGAGGCTACTAAATAGGAGCTGAATCGTGAGTTAGGCCGACCCGAGTAGGTACACATTGGATCTTATGGCACCAAGCTGCACGAAACCGATCTCTACTCGAAACTGTTCGCTACTAGGTAGCGAACAGTTTCACGTACAATGATAGAAGAATACCTAACACGTACGAATCTGATGACGACGTACAATAATAGGTTCGGTTACGTTGATATTTTCGCATCCGTAAAAGTCACTTCAAGGAAACCGTTAGAAAATCATTTCAGTACTTGGTCCCTCCCTCTTTCGGCATTAATTGCATTGTAAATAGTTTTTATAGTATGTTTTTAATTCATCATTAGTGCAAAATAGATAATAATGTTTATAATTCCAAACTTTTGTGGAAAAAAATATTTGTTTTTTTCTTTTTTCTCTAATAATAAAATTATTTCTAAAGAAATGTATAATGTATAACAAGTAAATATATTAACAAGAATTAAAAACACGACTGTTTTAAAGAGCGTGAAATATTGTAATAATAATTATTTTTAATACGGTTTGTTTTATCAAATATTCATGGTTTATATATAAATCCATATAGTTACATGTAGCTTTCCGATATACACTAAATCACACCTTTGATTTGACACTAAACACGATATATTTATGTTAATATATTGAAATTTGGACATTTAGGCAGCTAGTTACTTGATATTTGAAGTTAAGGTTAAGGTACCCTATAAAATGACATCACAAGTCTAACAATACTACAGACTTTTAAATCGGTTCAAGCGTTTAGAAGTAATGGTAGAATAAAGAAACAGAAAACATACATACATAGATGAAAACTGAACACATTACACTACTTTTTTGTTGGACAGACGTGTTATAACGGAGATACTGTGCACATACAGTTAACGATGAGTAATTATATAATTAGTTATAGTTTTAAGTTTTTATGTTTTTGTAATTGTTATTATTAACGCTGTTTGTTTAACAAATAACATAAAATAAAGATTTAAAAAAAAGAAGTTAAGTGTTAAAATAAGGGACTGCGTAATAGTGGAGCAACTGAAGAAATAAAATTCAAATCGTGTAATAATCACATGGCCCGCTGCTATTTTCTAATAATGTACAGGTGTTTACAAAATAACAGTGATATATTCAATCAAGATCAAGCTATCCAAAGAACAGTTTTACTTTCGCCTCATGAACCGGGAAGCCATTGAAAAAAGAAAAACCCCGATCTTCAATAGAGACGACGGTTACAGGCTTTACAAAGTTTACTGATAGCCTCTTCTTAAAATGTTTTCAACGCCCAGCGTCGAGCGTAAGGACGTGATCCAGGATACAGTGAGTGTTGTGTGCACGACAACACGCCGCCCCATCATCGCTATAATTTGCGGAGTAACAGCAGCAGTTTGCCGCCTACCCGCAGATCATCGGATGACGATTGACAGTACTTTAGTCTACCCTACGTCGCCGAAACGACTAGTGCTACAAACTTCACGCGGTAAATTTGTTTCATCCTATTTATAACAGTGAAATAATTGCTGTTATTTAATTAATGTTAGATCGAAACATTAATTGTTACACTGTTTTTCGTAGATGTGGCTAAGATATAATTTTACATAATTTATATGCTTTCGTCAAAATGACGATTACTCCTTAGCGCTTCAAATATAACAAAGCATTCGAGATCGATTTTTAATAACAATAGGTAAAACATTGTGTACCAGCTTCATGATGAATCCTAACTGCGAGATCACACTCAGCTGAACTGTTCACGTTAACAAGTGAGAAGTTAATGATGACTCTCGGCGAGCTCTCATCAGTATTTATATGGACCGCCGAAAGGCCGTTGATGATCTGCACATTGGTTGCACATTTATCCCCTGGCCACAGCCCGAATCAGCTGTGGCTGTGTTGGAGTGATAGCCGCCGCAGTCCGACACACACGCCGCCGCCGACCGAGAAGAGCCGCACATGCGCTGCGGGCGAAACGCTATTTTAGCACTTGCTCGAATTGGCAGGCAGGTGAAGTCGCCGGATTGCGAAGAGTAGTTTAGGGAGTTAATGGGCCCTTGCTGAGTTGGCCACGAAGACCCATTCTGTTCAGGGTTGGTCACACTCACGGGTCAACACCCATCCGACGGCCTCCACGCTTGAAATGCGAGCCTGGGTAGAACTCTGGCCTTATGGTCAGTTTCCCCTAGGAATCAAACTTCTGGCGCTCCTGGACGGTCCGCGCACCGTGCGGCGTAAGCCAATCGACTGTGCACTCTGACTAACAGTCGAGGGAGTCTGGAAGAAGTACTGTTTCCTATAGAGCGGGGCTGGTTGCGGTCCTTACGGCGACTACTCATGAAATGACCATCGGCCATCCGATCCTGGGTGAAGAGCCGGGCAAAGGACGCTGTGGTCCGCGATAGATTCGGTATACACCGTTTCACCGCTTCGTAAGGGAGAGGACCGCGCAAGCGACCTCGAACTCGTAACCAATCGAGAGACCGGAGTAATCTGGTCACAATTGGAAGTAAGGGCGTGAGTGTCGGCCCGCCAGGTAACATTCTTGGCTATCTCGCGGTTAAGGCGTTGGCCTCTTACGGGCTTGTGACGTAGCTAGATAGTGGACTGTTTATGTCCTCAAGTCTTCTACGCTCACTCCAGGGAGATAGAACAAACAATCGTTAAAACTTCCTGTGGTGACGGGCTCGCCCGTTGTAGTCGACAACCCTTGTTGCGAAGAGTAGTTGGGTGCTAATGGGCCCAGTGCATTTGGGCCAAATGATCCATGTGATTGAGGGTGGGCCCAACTCACGGGTCATCACCCATCCGGTAGCCTCCAAGTAGAAGTTTGATTCCTATATAGGAATCTGGTCCGGTGGGTCAGTTTCCCCTGGGAATCGTTCTTTAGGTGCTCCTGGACGGTTAGCGCACCGCACGGCGTCAGCCAATCGACTGCGCATTCCGACAGATAACCGGAGGAGTCGTCTTTGTTTCCTATATATAGAAACGTCTTTGTTTCCATTTGTAATGAAAAAGTGGCGTTTTTGATTAAAGAAAATGTTCTACACACAAACGTATACTAATTAGGGAGCATTATTTGCGCAATAGACAGTAATTTAATTGAAAATTATTATTATATCACACAAAAACGTACACAAAAGCGTGGATAAAGAATGTATCACCCCAAAATAACCAATAGCCTTTAAGGACGCATCTGTTTAAATATTAGAGAAACGGCAAAGAAAGATAAATTTATTTAAAAGATTTGAATTGATTCCTTAGTCTGTTTGTGAAGTAAGTTATAATCGGCTACATTCGTACATGTTTTGGCAAAGCATTTCAGAAACGGGCTCTATGTTTGGTGAAAGAGAATGAGAATAATTCACTGCTGAGAAGAAGGATAGAGAGCAGCAGGTTATCTTCTGATCCCACAGGGCGGTCATGAGCCGATATTGTTGTAAATCTTCTCTTGAGATAAATTAGTTATATTTTAAAATAAAAGTCTATGTCATACATTGTAATATATTTTGTATTATTTGTTTATTTGTCCTACACACTTCATCTTTCGATATATTCAATTTATTTTAAGGTTGTGCTATATCGATATTTTTAAATATATTTTTTTCAATTACCTGGCTAATTTTATTATATTTTTTCTGTTTTATTTAAATCTATATGCGTGCACGTATAAGCAAATCACAGCCATATGTGGAGTCTACCTTAGTACAGCCTCCGGCCTAGTTAGGCAGACGCAATGTAAACAATTTAAATATTTTAAAAAGAGTAATGATTGAATTATTATTATTATTCCAAATTCCGTTATTTAATCGTTCTGAGTAACTCCAATATTTTATCCATTCCTCAGCGCATCAATTCGATACGATTTGTATCATTCCACGAAATCTTAAGCATCCTTCGGCCTAGCCAGTACTCGTATGGCTGAATGTTTTTTTACAAGAGGATTCCGTCATGATTCCATAAAATATGGAAGAACTGAAAAATACATAATATGTATTTTTTTTATGTATTTTTTATGTATTTAATATGTATTTTAATATGTATTTATAAAACAATATTATTGTTTTACGATATTAAAGAGAATAAAGTTAGCTCTTATCTTTGTTGTCTTCCGGGTCGTCAGCCAGTGTAGATTCTTTTTGGATTCTTTGATATGTTGAAATTTTCATAGAGTATGTATGAATCGAGTACAGATGTTTTTTAGACGCAATGTTGGTGGCTATGTGTTCTGTGAGGTTAAAAAATGCGAGATCCTGATTGTCCAGAAGAGAGGTCAGTTAATGGTTCCTGTTCAGTTGGGCCACAAAAACCCGCTCGTTTTCATGTGTCGGCTCAACTCACAGTTTAATAATTATCCAGTAGCCTCCTCGGAGAGGGTCATACCTGGAATAGACTCTGTTTCCCTTGGCACGGCAGGTGGATCGGTTCCTGGGATGTCCTTTGGGTACTGCTGGCTGGTTTGCACATTGTGCGGCGTCAGCCAATCGCCAGTGCACTCCGGCGAATAACTAGTAGGAGGGGATGCACTTGGAAATGCTCGTATACGTTTTCTAAGAAGCGGGGTTAGTTGCTGACCTGATGTCAGTTACTCTTGAAATGATCTTCTCAAATCCGATCCCGTGTGTACAATTGGGCAAAGGACACCACGGAATATCACGGCAAGTTGGCGTAGCTAAACAGTGGACTGTTTCGACATCAAGTCTCTACGTTCATCCCACGATTAAAAGGACGATCAATATAGTAGGTAATTCCTTCCTAGGTGGTGGTTTTGGGAGCTAATCGGCACTGTTGCAATTAGGCCACTAAGACCCATGCGTTAAGGGTCGGTCAAACTCACGGGTCAACACCCATCCGTCGGCCTCCACGAAGAAGCTCGAGCCCGGGTAGGACTCTGACCAGTTTTCCCTATATAGGAAGTCAACCTTCGGGCTCTGTCAGCCAAACGATTGTGCATTCCGCCCGACAGCCGGGAGAGTCTGGAAACGGTAGTGTCTCCTATAGATCGGGGGTATTTGTTAACCTTACGGCAACTGCTCTTGAAACTACCAATCGGCTACCTAATACAGGGTGAACAGCCGGGCAAAGGATGCCGTGGTTCGCGATAGATTCGGTAGACACCGTATCACCGCTACGTAAGGGAGAGAACCGCGCAATCGACCTTGAACCTGTAACCATTTGGGAGACCGGAGTAATCTGGGTGCAACTGGAAGTAAGGGCGCGAGTGTCGGCCCGCTCTGTGATTAACCTGGTTATCTTGCGGTAAGGCGTTGACTTCTTACGGGCGAGTGGCCTAACTAGAGAGGGAACTGTTTTCGTCCCAAGTCTTCTACGCTCACCTTTCGGGAGATAGATCGATCTAATGTAGTTAAAACTTCCTGAGGCGACGGGTTTGCCCGTTGTAGTAGACAGGTCTAGTTAGGTGCCATGTTTGCCCGTTTAAGATGACAACTCCACTGTCCAGAAGAGGGGAGATATCAGTCTGACACATGGTAATCTTTTACTGTCCTTCGGAAGAATTTCTTTAGCCGATTCATCGCATGAACTCGATCGAATAGTTTGCTTCGCATCTCCCTGCTTTTGGAACGACCCGAAAAGTTCATGTATATGTAGATATTGTATTAATTTCATCGATAAGTATTTTTATAATAAAATTATGGAGCGGTATAGCGCTGAATCAGTTAGGCGCGCGCATTCCGTTGAAACTAGTGATTGGAACAAAAACACTTTTAAAACCGATTTAAACCGGTGCAACAAGAAAATCTCCTTGAGCCGGTTTTTAAAACTAAAACCGAATAAAACCTGAGGCTTACTGATTTATCCAAACCTAGGGACCTTTATAGGGTCATAAAGTAGATGACATGAACAAAAATGCTGAACGGAGTTGTGATATCGATTTTGTTAAAATGACAAAAGACATTTTTCAACGATATGCTACATTTTTTTTTAAATGTAATCTTTTTAAAAAATATATAATTAGACCAATCTATCCAGTCAGATTTGATCCTACCTGGATCAAATCATCTAAAGGAACCATGGATGAAAAAAACTCAGAAATTGTCTAAAATTGACCCTCTTCATACTAAAATATATGTATCACATTTTGTTTTAATTTGGAACGAAAATTAAATTACGGTGGAGTATTGCTCGCAGGTTATTATAATTATAAGCCTAACGCTATTAAAGCACATTAAAGTATGAATGGCAGACATATGCCATTTTAGATTTTAATATTTTTTCCGTTACCGCATATTGTCATAATATTGGTCCAGAGTAAAAATACTATAGAAACAAGTAAATATATAAAATTCAACTTAAAACGTTAGATGTCCCACCCGATATCATATCTCATAAGAATGATCTAGTTAATTAGACAATTTGACAACTACACAATACTTGATTCGATTGTTGGGTAATTTGAAAGATTCAAATAATAACTTTAATATACCATTTCTAAAACTTAATGTGGATTATTTCGTTGTCTGGTCACTCTCATTTTTTGTGGTATGCTAAAACACTGATTTTGAAAAATATTAACAAAAAATAATAAACACAAATATTGATAGAGGATATTATTGTGTTCAACGCATAAAGTTTGTAGAAAAATCTATTCTGACTAACTGAATAAGTACAAACGGAGCTGCCATGGATTTCACCGACCACAATCGGGCCCATCATTATTTAACTTCTGAGGGGTAAGCGGTGGACTCTGAACTAACGATCGGCTGTGATAGGTTAAGGACTTCTGTCTTGCCACATGTGAGAATACATCTTACCACCCATTCATTCGAAGCTATCAAAATTGAGAAGTGGAAATTAAAGTTGTAGGTATTTTTTGTTGTTAGAAGGAGTTGATTATTTTCCAGGAGAGACCAAGATTTTTAAAGAGATGTAATAGAGATTTGGCTGGCAGGCCATGAGCGCCAACTTCCACCGCGTGAATGTAAACAGATGACGGCATTTGCGAGATCATGGTATTTCTTTAATTTGTACTCGTGGTCTTTTGGGATATTTGTTTCCTATGGAACTAGGAAAGTCGTTTCACGTTAACCCTTTGAGGACCATAAGCTCTGCGATAGAGTATGGAAATTTCTAATACGTAAAACTGTTAAAGGGCGATGTAAATAAGATGTATGTCCAGTTTCGTAAAAATAAGTTCAAAGATTTTGTAAAAATAGATGGGATATGTGTCCCTGCAGTCCATAAGAGATGCAAATATTTTTTTCTAATACTAGCTATGAGAGTCAAGCCGTACAAAAAAAACAAATTAAAAAAGTTAAGATAAGTATTTTTTAAATTTATTTAAAATCACCGATCGTTGGTCATTTGCGACGTTACAAAAATAAATACGATATATTTATAAGCAATAATTTAATATCTATTGGCAATATTTAGACGAAAAAAATATATTTTATAAATTAATGGTATTCGATAATTTATAATACGTTTTTTGATATAATGGGACACACATGTCCCATGGTCCAGGGTTTAAAAAATACTCAGAATGATACAGTATTGATATACTTTAGGGAATTCAAATATAAATTAAAGAAATTGTTTTCCGAATCATGACAGGCTAACCATACATCAAATGTTAGAAATATTAGTTTAATAACACTTAGGTGTACAAATTAACATATTTTTAAACATGTATGTTGAGTATATTTTACCACTGAACTAACTACGAAAAATAATTTTGATATTGAATTGTACTTTTTTGGACTAGGTATTTTTAAATTTAATTCTATATTACTTAACATACATTAAATATTAATTACTGTTTCTTTCTTTTCGCACATATAACTTTATTTATATTATTTAACCGAAATTTATATTATAATTATTGCCGATTATATAATATAATAGATTAGATCATATGATATTATATTATCTTTTAATGTTTTTTATTATTATTATTATTATTTTTGAAGACCATATTTTAGTGTTCTCAGCTTTTAACTTAAACTTGTACATAATTTATTGTAATATTAGAGTCCTGTCTACCCCAGAAAGGGCTAGTCCCAGTTGGGTGAAAGAATCAAATAAGCAAAAGGTTAAGGTTTTGCAATTCGGTTCCTGTTATTTTTGTAAGCAAATCAATGTTTTATAGTAATTAATTCTTAAATAAATAAATACTATATCATTGCTGGCGTTAAACAATAATAATAATAATATGAAACATGCCTTTGTCATAAGAGGAAAAGGTCGCCGGTCTTTTTAAAATGCCAGATCTACCCTTTCTGTCCGCAACGCCATCGTCCGCACGCGGCGGACGCAGAGCAAAATTCGCGTTGCCTAATATCTATAAAATCGATTACAGTTTGCGTGCAATGCAGCCTGAACA
The DNA here is from genome assembly GCA_944548615.1 of Micropterix aruncella. Taxonomy (NCBI): domain Eukaryota; kingdom Metazoa; phylum Arthropoda; class Insecta; order Lepidoptera; family Micropterigidae; genus Micropterix; species Micropterix aruncella. The sequence continues at coordinate 25,370,561 of OX155966.1, read as the reverse complement.
CGTTCACTTTAATAGATTCGGAAAAGCTTTGAGCAACCCGCGCGAGGCGTCTCCGTCGCGCCGTCCAGCGCATCTCTTCGAGTTCACCTCGCAGATCAGCCAATATCGCAACAGCACAGAAGGAGAAACTCCGCGTCCACTAGTTGCGGTGACCTTTATACAATCTATATACATTATTACTTGTAATAATTAAGTAACAGTTAATAAGTACTCTAAAAACCAGAAAGACTGCTCGAAATTGATTTTGGATTACTTGTCGGTGCCAAAGCCAACAGTTTAATGTTAAGTGGTTGCATATCGATTCTTAATATTAATAGTAATAATAAAGTAGAATAAAAAGTGCGATTTGTTTAGAGCAGTGATTCCCAAAGTGCTCCAGGTGAACCCCCAGGGGTGCACGGGAGTCTCGACGGGGGTCTACCTTCGCCTGAAAAATATGATTGAATAAACGACCACGAAGCCAGCAACACAGAACTACAAGAGCATCTGCAGGCTTGAATTATGCCGTTCCACGAGTTAATTCATCATTTGCCCAAAGACAATTAAATTTTATAGCACCCAAAATATTCAACCGTCTTGATGACGACATAAAAAAAATTGAAAGTACCTTTTTATTCAATAAAAAAATAAAAAAATGGCTTCTTGACGATATAGGTCGTTCAAGGACAGAGAATGATCTTCTGCAAATCATCTTTTAAAAATAAAATACCTGCATAAATGTGTATATATATGTATATGTGAATGCGTATCTATGAATATATTTATATATGTATGTATTTAATTATATGTATCTATATATGTGTATATATATCTATTAATATATTTATATATGTGTGTATTTAAGTTTATGTATCTATATATGTGTATATGTATGTGTACGAGTACATACGTCAGTTATGCTTCTCCACCCAAGTCTGAAAATCGTATGCCCAGATACAGGCTATATTCGGCCTAGTTGGGCATGCGCTGAGCATGGTCATTTGAATGTGGGTCGTCGTTTACTTCGTACCATTACTTAGTATGACCATTTTATGAATTCTGCATGTTATGTTTAAAATAAATAAATAAATAAATAAATAAATGTATGGGAATATGGTAGAAATGTAGGAGCAGTGATTAAAAGTGATCTATGTTAAAAAACGTTTGGGAACCTCTGGTGTAGAGATATATCATAATATCATGTCTTTCATATCCATATCATACAATATCCAACTCATTGCAGAACCAGCAGATCACTCTGGTACAAATGAAGTAAGGATATACACAGATGGCTCCAAAACCACTCAAGGTACCGGAGCCGGCGTCTTCTCAAATGATCTAAACATCAAAATATCAACTACCCTAGGCAACCTAAATACAATCTTCCAAGCAGCATGCATTGGCATCACCAGAGCAGCACAAGCAGTTGCAGCCAAAGATGTCGGAGACCTAAGCTTGAAATTTGTCTCCGACAGTGCCTCCGTGCTACAAGCGCTAGCAAAAAATACTATAACCTCTGTCCTTGTACTGGAATGCCACAATGCGCTTCAATCCATTGCAGGGTCAAATAGAGTGACCCTGCAATGGATTAAAGGGCACAGCGACTCACTGGGAAACGACGCGGCAGACGAACTGGCCAAAAGGGGATCAAAGGAAATATTATATGGACCGGAACCCTTGATGCCCATTCCCCAGGCCCAAATAAAAACATGGCTACGCAGGAACACCGAAGAAACCCACCTTACAGAATGGAAAAAGAACGCAGGATGCAGGCAAACGAAGAACGCGGTTCCGGAAGCATCCAAAAAACTTACCCGCAACCTCACCAGATTAAAAAGGGACAAAATCCGTAAAGTCATAGGTACTATGACAGGCCACTGTCCCCTAAACAGGCACCTGTTTACCATAGGTGTGACAGACAGCCCTCTATGCAGAGGATGCATGGAGGAAGAAGAAACGCCACAGCATGTGCTCATGGAATGCAGGAGCGTGGCAGAGCAACGGGCAAGAATACTACAATCTCCAGCATCTGTCCCGGAGGCCTGTAGCAACCCAAAGAGGCTGCTAACCTTCTGGGACAGCCTGGTTTGGCTGGAGTAACATAAATAGAAACATGAGCCACGCACAACGGCCCAATCAAAAGGTCAAGTGCGGGAAAAAGCCCAGACAAACTAACTAACTAACTAACTAACTAACATGTCTTTCATTATTTTACCTATTTATTATTTTTATAATTTTTTTTTTTATTCGTGATTTTGTTTCATAGCTCTTATATATAAAAGAATGTAACTCTTTGTTTATAAAAGGTCAGCCCAAACACACGATTTTCTTAGTTAGGCGACATCGGACAGTAAACGTCATTTAATAATTGAATTTAATTTCTTGCTTTGGATTAAATAATTTAGGATAATAAATTGTAATAAATTTGTGAATTGCTTAAATAAATAAATAAATAAATGAATTATAAAATCTGTAGAAGACTCATGGATAAGCAATAACCTCATTATTCTAATGACCGATCTCGAAAGAGATTTCCAAAGTCCAAATACTTAACTACAAGCAACAAGATACATTGTCTCGGAGCACCTTGAAGAAATGAGGTTACTATCATGATAAATTTGATCGATTTGAATGTTGGATCAATTCAAACCGCGATAGATGATCAATCATGAAAAATAATCATGGACTGTTCGAAAAAAATAACGCATGCTTACATTGCTTAAAATTAATGTTGCTAATTAAACTAACCGGAATGGATGCGATAGCCCGTATTCCGTTTCTCGCAGATGCCTAACTTGGGGTCTAAAACCACGCTAAATAAATTTTAAACTAGCGTTTTAGGATGGGTCTTGTTTGGGACTAATAACGCTCTCAATCGAGCAGTCTGCGTCTGAGAGCCGTGTAGCTCTTGTTTCTCTCGTGATTTCGAATATTTTTTGTCGCGATTTCAAAGACATTTAATCAGCATTGGCTTATAAATCGAAGAAGGGACGATGAGCGCCGATTATCGTAAGTAATCGTTAATTAATATCTATATTTTGCCCTCAAAATCCTGTGGTATTATGATAATAGACTTGTATATTTTTATCACTGTATGATACAAAGCCTTGTATATTTGTATATTTTAAAACAAAAGATAAAGTGGCGACAATAAACGAGAAGTGTCGAGACGACGGCGGGTGGACGAGCGAGTGACCGAGCTGTCAAAATTAAGACTCACTCTTTGGAACGGCCATAAACAAAAAAAACAATTTCAAGATTTTGAAATTGTTATACTATTTTTTAGCACCACCTTAGTTTAAACCTGCGGGAAACGGAATACGGGCCATTATCATTTGTAATTTTAATAATATTAGCGATAACTGATAAATTCGTAATAGGTATCGTTGCAAATCCAGACGAATCAAAAGCATCACATAGCTTAAATAAACTACAGGTCAGGATTACGATCTGGGGTCAGATAAAATAAGCATCGCATTGATTTCTCTATTCGTTTAGCGAGCACAATGAGGAAACAAAAATCTTTGTAATAGTGCAAGTCATTTGACGACAGCATCATCAAAGTAAAACGCGGTTGATTCGCAAAGTTACTCAACGCGGAGATACCAATTGTATATAGTTAATCAAATGAATGATAGGTGAATGAAGACTCTCTCCCCCTTTTTTTTATGCAGTGTCTTCGAAATTTTCGTTTATAACATTTATGTATATACGTTGTTTGTATGTATTTGTTTAAATAAAAGCAGTTAAGTATTAACCGCAGTGCATTAGCACTATTAGAGGCCACATTGTAAACATAAGCTATACAGAGAGCACCACAGATGGCTATTTCTTTAAATGAATGTCGCCTAACTAGGCCTAGGTCCGTACTAAGTTAAGCGTACCAACCAAATAAGCAATGTTGTGCGAACGTCAAATTATATAATTTCAAAAATTAAGTAGGTATTTAAAAGTAAACGGAAAGGGTCATCAGATACAGTGATATGCAAAATGATCAAAAAATTAATGTATATTGATGACAATTTAAACCATTTTATCGAAATCTAGTAATATAATTTAAAATCGGTGTCACCCCAAGAATTACCCGGCAATTAGACACGCCCCCCTGCCCCCCCCCCCCCCACTCGCTAGCAGATTCGTAGTATATTTGAAGTATTTTCAATGGTTTTAAAATGGTATTTTTTCAAAAATGATGTAGTATTTTCTTAAATATGGCGGAGTTGAAATATTTTTTTCGTCGCTTGTATAAGTAGATATTCCAACAGAAAAATCACAACGTGTTTTTGGTGTCACAAAATGTCACAGTGTGGTTTCGTTGGGTCGAAACCACATTGTGACATGTTGGTTGGAATATCTCTTATACAGGCACAAAAAAACGGCGTATTTAAGAAAATACTACATCATATTGGAAAAAAAAAACCATTTTATTACACGTAAATACTACAAATATACTACAATTGCAATCATAATCAGTTGACACAATCACTATAGGGTGGTTAGCTGGGTGATTGTGGGGAGAAGGGGCAAGGAGGGCGATGTTGGTGGGGGGAAGGGTGAAGTTAGCGAGGGAAAGCCGAGTTGGGAGGGGCTGCGGCGTTTGAGGGGATTGGTGCTGAAAGAGGGTGGGGGGTTGGGCCTTGTCTGCTTGCCGGGAAAGTCTTTAGATGACAAAACCGATTTTTTTAAATAGGATTTCGCTGCGTACGACCCTTATAGACTCTTTCAATTTTTTTTATGTCCTTGGGCCTAAACTCATCAGGTTATTTGCTAATCTTGCCAATCATGGATATTTAAAATGATTTATTTTTTTAAAGTTTTATATTCATATTTAATATTTGAATGAAAAGGATATTTTTAATTTTCATTTTTCATTCCGGTCACTTCATCCATTTTATTACCTCAAAAGTTCGACAAATGATAACGTTTAATTTGCTGAGAACTTTACTTTTAAAACCGGTTATAAAACAGGTTATAAACACGGTTATAAACACGGTTATTCACACTTTATACAATTCTAAACAACCCGCTCAAGTATGGCATTATTGAACGGGAGGGTCGTCGCTTTCTACATTAGATCAGTGGATAAAAGGCCAATATTTATTTTATAAATTGATTCTACATTTACTATTGAAATATGGTCCGTCTAGCATTAGAATTTCCTCCTACGGATGAACTTCATTGGGACGAAGGGGTCGAATCATTGTCAGTTCCAAGAATTTCTCAAGTCGTTGGATTATGGGCACGATAACGTTACATTTTATGCAGAAGTAAGCTGGCTGACTCATGCCAACATGTTAAAGCGTGTGTTTGATTTGACACATGGATTCAACCATTCTTTGCAAGCATGTCAAAAACTATCCCACAGTTTGAAGACAAAGAGTGGGTTTGGGACTTTGCGTTTCCGGTCGATATAACAGGCCACATAAATGGCGTTAATACTCGTCTACAGGAGAAAGACCAAATAACTAATGACATGAATGATCTTATTTCCGTATTTCAAATGAAATTTCAGATTTAGGAAAGCGTTAAGAAAAAACTTCACGCTTCCTACGTGTCATATCAACCAGATGTCATACTGACAGCACAGATAACTGCGCTTTTTGATATCCGACTTAAGTCTCGAGCTTCAAGATTTAAAAAAAACGTTGTGTGCTTTTCTGCATTTGCAACTCCATTCTACGTAGACGTGAACTAGACAGAAACTTTAAAAATGTAAGTTTGTGAAATACATTGTGATGCACAGTTAAAGGAGAAATTCCATTTGGTCGGTTTAGAAGAGTTCTACAAAACATTTTTCGACGAAATGAAATATCCGGAGGTTTACAAACATGCTCTGGATAGGATTTATTTATTATGTTTCTATTTAGAAACACTGAGCCTGGTTTAAACGACAAAAAAACATGTTTTTTTTAATCAAAGTTGAAATATAATTATGAAATTTTTATTTCAGTAACAGCTGATAGTCTCAGATTGCTGTAAGTGCAAACAACTCATTATTTTCTTTAAAGATAACTTTAAACGCGTTTTTCTCAAAACCATATTCTTCGTTATTGCTGGTGATAATAGAAAACCTATTTGAAGGATCGAGAACTTTTAAAACTTTCGAATTTTTCCCTATTTTTCCCTAGTTTTCCCTCCCTATTGCGTCCCCTGCGTCATTATAGGTTTATTGATGGTTTTTTCTTATTTTTTTCCCCTGCTGAATTTAAATGTAGGTATGCCAGACTGCACCTCGCAGAAACTGCAATTATTGCAGACATTCACTCGCATCATACCCGCGGTAGCTCCCTTTTATGTGTACCCCGAATACGACTGGAAAAAGTACAGAAATGCTACTTGTACCTTAGCATTAAATTCTATAATGTACTCCCTACAAATTTTAAACAGCTGGAGGACATAAAATTAAAAAAAAACATCAAGAAGATGCTGATAGGCCACCCTTTCTATAATCTGGCCGAATTTGAGGGCCATGATTTTTTAAATATTGTGCCCATTTAAATTACTTAAAAAGTAGAGCCCTTTTGTCTGATTATTTTGTATGGTCTTATATTTGTACTTTGTTTAAAATGCATGGCGTAGCTTTAATGTGATTATTTAACAATTTACTGACATCGAATTACATCGAATTACTAACTACTTTAAATATTAGGCTTTTATTTTAATTATTTATGTTTATAGTTTGACAATCCAGTAGTTAAATTCTTGACTACCTATGTATGTTCAGTAAAGAGTAGTAACGAGACTTACTACCTAACACAATTATTTTGACACGTCCAAGAGCGGTTTTTAGCCGTCAATTGGACACGAGGAAAATGTAAATGTAAAAAATGTAAATGTAAATGTTTATAAATTTATTTTTACTACATAACATGTTGTTTCACTAGGCTAAGGTTAGCTGTAAGATATTGCCTTTAGCTGTAAGCTGTAAGCTCGCCTTTTTGTTTATGCAAATAAAGCTTTTAAAATTATGTTTTCATTTACTGGGATTGACTAGATATAATAAATATTATTTGAAACGTTTTAAATATATTTTTTTTTGTGTTCTCTAAAGTGTGTAAACTCAAGTTTTGAAATTGTATACTTACATAACACATTTGCAATACTATAATTAAATAAATAAATAAAACTTCTTTGTTTATCCCCATCCTTCATCTTATTAATGTTGGATAACACTTTCCTTATTCCATATCAAGGTGATTTTTTTTTGTTTTGTGAACTTATTTTTAATGTAACATACAGTAATTTTTTTTGCACAATAGACTAATCAGAACAGCTCCCATTGTGACTGGGTTGGCATTGTCTCCTGACCAGGATTTCCCCATCTTACCCCATACACAGATTAAGAAGTCGCTTAACAATAGTGGCTAACTCCTCAGCGAGGTCGAGAAACGCCACATCCCCATAATCAAGGAGAGAGGGGAGAACAATCTGACAGACAGTAATTTCACTCTTATCCAGAAGGAAATTCTTCAATCAATTCAGCCTTCTCATCTGAGCTATGGTATCCTTATATGGGGTACAGCAGCGCACATCGAAGGTGTATTGGTATCCGCAGAAAAGAGCCATTCATGCGAGAATAGGTATTGGTCAACGGCAGTCATGTCGTGAAAACTTCCAAATTCCAAATCACGACTTCCGTTACAGAAATTGAACTGGCTGACACCGCAAGGAGCGCAAACCGTCCAGGAGCGCCAGAAGATTGCCTCCTAGGGGAAACTGACCCGCAGGCCAAAGACCTACCATAGCTCGCACTTCATACGTGGAGGCCGCCGGATGGGTGTTGACCCGTGAGTTTGATCGACCCTGAAAAAATACGTCTTAGTTACAAACTGCAAAAGGGCCCATTCGCTCCTACAAAATACGTCAGTAAAACAGCCATCTGCCCACATCACATCTGATATTTCTATGTGTACATCATTTCTACATTCGTCGTTCTAGACTCCATTATCAGCGGGTTAAAAAACACAGCTGTCTATCTCTTTTTCGCGTGCGTGCAAAAGAGACGCGCGCAGTCATCAATCCAAGACTCCGGTCAATTTTAAAACTTTACTGACATTTAACGTAATGCTTTTTGTTAGCGTTGGATTTTACTTTCCACCAAATTGTTATACCGGGGGCTTGATATGAAATCGATTCTTAAAGAGTAAACAAACATTTCGCATGATTTCAATTCCCAGATTCAACTATAATATTATTAATTCTCGTCGGTCGATCGGGTACTAATCGCATATGGATCGTTCATTGTATTTACGCTATAATAATAGATCGGGCAGAGTGCATGTTGTGCAGCTTTGAACTCGGTTGCGTAACAAAACCCGAAATGTCTGACATAATAGTGACACAGTGACCGAGCAGGCGAACCAAAGAGCTGAACGCTCACCGCCAGATCTTAGATAATAAGAGGGCACCTCATACTGTCTGTGTCTATGAAAGCGTCTGCCGATTGCCCTCAAATATGTAATACGTAGTATTAGTAGACTGAATCGTACATAAATGGCATGGATTACACGGCGCGATGACGATAATAAAAATAAATGGTCCGACAAGACTCACAATAATATGACAACATATTTT